>JBBYHM010163595.1:0-35536 GCA_038381775.1 Adansonia rubrostipa
GGGCTATTTTTGGGTGGTGGGTGAAGAGCTACGGGATTCTGGTTTTCTTGGTGTGTGAATGTGTTTTTGGAAGTGTAAATAAGCTAGAATCTAACCTCTTTCTACTGAGATAGAAGTGGTCCATTTATACCAACCCTTTGGAGCCAAATTGGAGGTGTTTTTGGCCATTTCTCAAGGAGGACAAGGTGATGTCAGCATGGTGGCTATAAGGTGGCTGTAGGAAGCAACTTGCTGCCACTGTGATGTGCATAGGGTTTCTGGATTGAATGCTGAAATGCTTTTCTAGCAAAAGTAGGGTGATCATGTGATGTTGACCCTTTTTGATCCAATTTAGACTTTAAAAAGATGTTATGATTAATTCAAAAGTCTAAATTCGTAATCTGATATCTATTTTAATCTTTCCTTATGCAAAGAAACAAGTTAAAATCGAGTTTTGGATCAATGGTGGATAAGTAAAAAATGCCTAAACTGTGAAAATGGCCTGCATGTATCGATACATTGCATAATGTATCGATACATTTAGTCCGAAAACCTTGTGTGTATCGATACAATGAACATTGTATCGATAATATGAACCACTGTATCAATACATGTTGATATGTATCGATACATTCCTTTACAGAATACATGTTTTAGCCCTGGCATGGTCTAGTATCAATACATAAGGTCCTGTATCGATACAGAGGCTTATGTATCGATACATCTACATGTTGTATCAATACAAATAGGGACATTTCAAATTTTTGGCACATTAGAATATTGTATTGATACATGAGAACCATGTATCGACACATTCAAGTAAAATTATGAATTTTCTCCTATCTTTTATCCTCGGATACCTTGGACTACATCATTTGATGTCACATCTCTGCATTTACCTTTGATATGATCCCTAGGCCTTCTTGACATCCTCAAAATACTTTTTCGCCGGGTGACATCACCGCTTCTTACGTCCATGCTCTAGATTGTTAAAAATTAGCCCGGACAAAATAAGGTGCCTACACTGGGTCGTCTAGCCTAATATTAGGCTTTATAATGATTTAGGAAAAAAATCCAATCTAGATAAAAACAAATTAAATGGATTAAATTGTAACAAACTAAAAATTATGTTTTCAAGAAATAAAATTTCACATAAAAAATTATATTAAAAATTTAATTAAAATAAGCTTGTTGGGCTTGTTAAAAAAAAGCGACTTATTGGGCTTGCTGGAAAGTTAATGGCTTCTTAGGCCTATTAGGAAAATTAATAGGTTTTAAAGCCCATTAAATGGAAAAGACTAAATTTTTTCCATTAAAAATACAATTGATAAAGTTTCCATATAAAAATTTCAAAAGAAAATTTTGATAATTTTTGTGTAAGAAAAAGGCAATTAAAAGTTCTAAACTCATATGAGAAAAATCCTTATAAAAGAAAATTGATATTTAAGAAAATGAATTGAAATTTCAAAAAGCGATATCCAAGCTCTTTTATTGAAATATGTGAAAATATTCTAAACTCTAAAAAATTTTACAGAAAAATTTTGTAGATAAGAAAAAAGTTTATATTTTGGAATCGAGAAAATTTCAAAAATATGTTCAAATTTATAAAAATGAATTAAATTCAACAAATGACTAAAATTTTAAATTATAAAAATAATAAAGATGAAAACCTGAAATCTGAAATAAATTTTATGAAAAAAATTTGTGACCATGACACTTGTGGTATTGTAAAAAATTCAAATTTAATAAATAAATTTAATAACTTAATGCCTCATGGTAAAAATGCCAATACAATTTTTTTTAGTGTCTTTGATTTTTTTGGGTAAGTATTGGCATAAGTATAACGTGGATATCAGTAAAAATATATGATGATCGACTCCTAAAATTTCACAAAAAATTTTAAAAAAATTCCTAAAAATAGAAAATTTGACTGTAACATCATATGCAAAAATGCATTTCAAGATTTGATAAGAAAATATTTGAAAACTAATTATTCTCTTGAATAGTCATCCTTTTTTTACGAGATTTATTCTTCACAACCCTTGAAATGGCAATTATCTATCACTTGCATGTGTGGCCATTTAGGTAAGACTAAATAGATCTTGAAATTGCCTAGTCCTCATGGAAGAGGTTGACCCTTACAAGGACTATTACCTAATTTTTTATCTTGGATATTTTAGGATTGTTTAAAAAAAAGACTCATAACTGCCATTGTTTGGTCGTTGTTTAGATCAAGAATAAGGCAAAGACTAAATAGACATGATTTTGTTTAAGCCATGATAAGCCCTTCAACAGAAAAGATTTTTTTTTTACGCCAACTACATTGGTTATTTTTTACCTAACCAATTGCATTGGGTTTCATATTTTAATGCCAATATCAACTAGGTGATGGCCATCTGCTACTCTTGGGTTTTCCAATGTTAATACCAATTTGAACAGAGGTAGAACAATTAGCTATTCTTGAGCTTTCAAATTTTAGTGCCAATTTTGACTGCTTTGAGGCCATCATTTACTCGTAGGCTTTCAAATTTTTCTATCAACTTCCTTAGTCATCTACCCAGCCAAACAAAAAAAACCTAGAAAAACTCCACTAACTTTTTTTGCCTAATAGGATAAGGTTAACTAAAAGTCAACTTCACCTATATTTCACATGTTCAGATGAAGAGGACATTTAATTTCACTAGACAAAACTTAACTAAGTGAAACTAACAAAGACAAACTTCACCAATCTTTCTACTTAATCAGAAGAAGTTAACTTGAAGCCTGTTTCACCTATATTCCATATGATGAAATGAAGAGGCCATTTAATTCCACCTATTTTTAACCTAACCAGTGAAATTGATAAAGAAAAACTCCATCGATTTTTCTGTTTAATTGGACGATGTTAACTCAAATCCTACTTCCCTTATATTTCATATGATTAGATGAAAAAGATATTTAATTCACATATCATGAAGGCTATTTCCTATATGTTTTCATCAATCTTAGCCTCATTATTGCCAATTTCTTTTCTCCTTAATCTTTTCATACGTTGGCAAGGCCTTATTAATCTAAGCCTCGTTATTGCCAATTTTTTTCTTTTTAATCTTTTCGTATGTTCATGAGGCCTCATCAATCAGAGCCTCATTGTTGCCAATTTCTTTTCATTTTGATCTTCTTATATATTAGTCAGGTTTATCAATCTAAGCCTCATTGTTGCCATTCTTTTCTTTTTTAAAGGCTTCGAATTTCACCATCAAACATAAACCTTAAAATTTTTAAAATGCTTTGGATTTTACCACCAAAAACTTATTTTCTTAAACAAATTCTTTTAGAAATGCTTTAGATTTCACCATTAAAGAGTTCCTTTGAAACAAATTCTTTTAAAGGCTTTAGATTTCACCACCAAAAACTTGTTTTGATTTTGAATGCTTTGAATATCATCATCAAAAACTTGTTTTTGAAATAAAAACTTTTGAATGCTTTGAATATGAATATCAAAGACATGATTTTAAATAAAAACTTTTAAATGCTTTGAATATCACCATCGATGCCTTGGTTTTGAAATAAAAACTTTTGAATGGTTCGAATATCACCATCGAAGACTTGTTTTTAAAACAAAAACATTTTGAATGCTTCGAATATCACCTGGGAAGACTTGTTCTTTTTTTAAAACAAAAACATTTAAATGCTTTGAATATCACCCTCAAAGATTTATTTTTGAAGTAAAAACTTTTGAATGCTTTAAAAACTTGTTTTTGAAATAAAAACTTTTGAATGCTTCGAATATCACTATCAAACACTTGTTTTTGAAATAAAAACTTTTAAATGCTCTAAATATCTCCATTAAAGATTGGTTTTGAAAATAAAAGCTTATCAATGCTTTGAACATCACCATTGAAGACCTGCTTTTAAAATAAATTCTTTTAAAAATGCTTCGGATATTTACCATCAAAGATTTATTTGAAGATAAATTCTTTTAAAAATGTTTCAGATATCACCACTAAAGACTTTGAAAATGTGTAATTATTCTATGATTGATGCAATTGCAGTTACTTAAGTATGCAATAATTCCAAAGATAATGACATTGTTTGAAAAAATTCAATGATGAAAGTGCACAGGTTGCTATTTTTTAGAATGATGCTAATGCAAATGAGGTAAAACTTAGTGTCACCTATATTGTAAATGCAAATGTATCTAATAGTGTAGATACATGAAATGATTTAAATACCCATGATAGTAGATGGAGCATATATTTTGAATGATATGAAGATCAAAACCCTATTTAGCCATCTTTCAAATTTGACTTAACTTTTTTTATTCATTCCATATGCAGATATACTTTAATCCTTTCATGCCCCAGGAAAGATCACTTATTTTTCAATCTTTTTGAAACATCTTACCTTATTGAATTTAAATTTTTATCTCACCTTTTCCTTTTCATGTGTCATGTATTGTCCCCATTTGATAGCTTTAACCATAAAAACCTTGACTCTTTTCATGACACCTTTTTACGTTTTTTAAATTATTATCTTATTGAAAGATATATTTTGTTCAAAATTTATGGATTACAAATATTTGATGTTTAAATCTTTTGAATACTTATGGTTTTTTCTTGAAAAATTCCCTAAATGACAATATGTCTTTTCCAAAATGGGTTAAAGAGCTTAAAAAAGAAACTTTGGTTGGCCTAAAAAATTTCAAGGTGGATAGGATACATGCCTTATTTTTCTAGGCATAAATGGATTAGGTCATATGAAATATTAATTTCTTTGAAAATCAAACAAATTTAATGTTCTTTTAATTCTTTTGTCTTTAGCAAATCTTCAACAAGTACCAAGATTAACTGTGAAGGATTTAGGAACAAAAAGTTAAGTCACAAAAGGGGATGGATTTAATTGTCGAAGTGGGTGTGTTCAACTGTGGATTGACTTAAAGATTTTTGGATGTCGTCAGATTTCTTAAAAATGGTTTTTCTCCTTGCAAAATTTTGATAATTCCCATAAATGATAGTAGTAGTTTTTCTTGTTTCACTCTAGATTGCACATTTCTAGGTTTTCATTTTAAAGCTTTATTCTTTTTATTTTTTCATTATTTTTTCTTTTTTCTTTAATTGATTGCCCTATCATGTTCTTGAGGACTCAAAAAACATCCAAAAAGATGAATTTTCAAAGGGCTTCCTAGGAATGACTCAATAACTTAAAGAGCTATGCTTGATCGATATGGACTTTGTAAGTATGTAATGCAGGCCATGGTTCAGGGTTTAAAAAGAAAGGATAGATAGGCCTAAATCACGTATTTGAGGACAACTTAATCAAGGATCATTTTTTTCAGTAAAATTCCCATTCGGATGTCTTTCAAACTAAAACACATTTTTATTTCTCAATCTTTTTCCTACTTTTCATTTTCCCTGCCTTTCTTTCCTTTCTTTTCTTTGTTCTTTATTTTGAAAGAACATAAGATTTGAACTTTGAATCAATCTTTATCTTTGCGTTGTGACTATCCAATTGCTCTTCTTGTATCTTTAGAATAGGATTTACTCTCTTTGAGCTTGAAGCGTTGCTTCAGTTGCCTCTCAATATGGAGGGTGATCATTGATTGGGGTTTAATGAAAGAATATATCATCAGGCTCAAAGGGGACTACAAAGGGAATCATTTTTGCTTTTATGAATGGATAGAGAAAGATGGTCATTTGTCTTTTTAAATAAAACCATTTAAATTAACAAGTTGTTTGCTAGGAAAAAATGGTTTTCTTTTTGAAATCATTTTAAGTACCTTAATAACATGATGTTCCACTTAAATTTTAATTAATTTTTTTTAAATTTTCATGTCATGTATCTTTTTTTTAGTTTATCATTAATGGAAATCAAGTAATGCAAGGATTCATTTTCACATGAAAAATTATGTGCCTAATTCTTTAAAATCTGTAATGATGAGTAACGGGCTAAATTTAAACTGATGAAAAAAAAAAGCAAGGCTCAAAAGGGTTTTGTGAAGGACATGGGGTAATTTTTTTTGAGCAATCGTGCCTTAAAACATTAAGTAATGAGCGCCTACCTATGAATGGGTGGAAAATCTATGTTAAAAAAAACAGTATTTTGGACATAATCTTGGGATACATCTAATTGCTACAATTAGGTTCCCCAAACAGACATTTCATTTGTTTGACTCTAAAAAAAACTAAGAAACTTTTAAAGCTTTATTCTGTCTATCCTTACCTAGGGAATCATGATTTAGGAATTCTAAAGTTATTGCCTTAAAGTATTAGGTTTTTCGAATGATTAGGTTTTATTCAGATGGAAATGAATCCATAGGTACAAGCTCATTTTCAAAATTGATCATTAGTATTCTTGAGACTTTTCATCATCATTTTCTTCCTTAGATATTTGCTATTGGGAAACATTCTTACCTTATTAAAACATTTAATATATGTTTCGTAATGATTTCAATTCAAAAACAAGGGCTTTTCAAAATAAAGGTTGTTTTTCTACCTCAAATGAGACAGCCGCAGTATTAGGGTGATTCCCTTAATTTCTTAGCTTTTAAAAATAAGGGTTGTTTGCGTATTCTCTTACTGTTTCATCAATCTTTCTCATTTTTCACAATAGTTTGCCTTTATTCTTTCTAGGTGTTTTGAAATTTTATCTCCCATTGTCAATGACATTTGATAGTCCCAACACTTAAGAACAAAAAAAATTCTTTTAGAGAACTCTTAAATCCAAGAAAACCTTTATTCTACCCCTTGCCCTTATGAAATTCATGTCATGAATGCATGTATGAATGCACATATACGAATAGATGTAAGAATGAAATTAATGTAATGTAAAAGAAAAGTTCGTAACAAAAAAATTATGTACAAATATATACACATGATCTATCATCAAAAAAGATTGGCTCGAAATAAAATTAAGGCATTGTGGCACATTAAGGAAAAATGATCAATCTTATTATGGGCGGCATGATGTTCATTCATCATTGCCTATGTATTTATTATGGTGAAGTACTATTCACAAAAAAGGGAAAAAAGGTTAGCATAGAAAGAATTAATGTAAGAAAAATTTTGCCCTAAATAGACTTTTTAAGGTGTTACGATGGTTTGGGGCAAATGAAAAGGCCTTATTATCGGTGATGATATACAAAGATCACCGCTTGACCTATATATCTTGACCATGTAGTTAAGGGCCACATAATGGCTTTCAAGGTAAAAAAAGTAATTGCATTACAAGTTAGGATGTTCATTCATCATCACTTGATATGTGAATTTAAACAATGATGGCACCTTCTAAATTGAAACAAATATTTAATGCAAATAGTAATGTTCGATCATCATCGCATTTACATTCTTAGCATGTAAAATAAAAAGGAGAGGGTTAGACACGTTCCCGTGTGTGTACCTAATTTAGTAATCTTTAATACCGAGAATGGTTTTAGCTAAATAAGGCCCCTATGCTTCATTACATGAGGTTCAAGTTAGATATCTAAACAAGTTCTCGAATTGCTTCCCAAGCTTGAAAAAACTAATGAGGTACCTTAATGCTTACCCATCACGGGTTTATGTCAAAAAGGGTTCAGTTTAAGTGGGAGTATCATCTATGTCGGTAATGAGGCTAAGACCTTAGGCTGGCATAGGACTTTGCTCCTGACAGATTTTTCACTGGCCTAGATAGAGGCTAACATCTTAGAAGGCAAAGCTACTTCACCTTTCCTAAAATATTTGGTTAACTTATGCCCTCCCCATGAGCTTGGAGAAGAACCTTATGGTATGTATATCCATAGTGTGAACAAGGGAACAAACATAATTTTATGACTTGATACTTTCAAAAATAAAAAAAAAAAAAAAAAAACCCATCCTAAATGCCCCCATAAAATAATGCTGCAAAGGAAAGAAAAGGATAATGAAAAATATGGAGAATATATAGGGGAATTTCCATATAAATAAAAAAAATAAAAAATTTGTTTTGAAAAAATTGGGAATTATAATTAAATGCCGGTTGAAACCAAATTAATCAGAATTTAGTTAACGCATGATTAATTTTAGGCTTGAGTCTTTTACCTATCCCCAGTGGAGTTCCCAAGTTGTCACAACATGGCCTGAATATGAATCCAAACTAGCTGGAATTAAAATGCGATTGTACCTCTCATTATTATTATCATTTTTTTGTGTTTGGGGGCTGAGTTGTCAAGATGAATCATCCACTTAACTTAACTTTAAATAGTCGTTACAAAACAATCATTTATCTTAGAGTCACCACTAATCTATTTTTGCTAAGAGAGATTGGTCATCTATTGAAGTTCATACTTCAAAGGTTATGAAACCCTACAAACCAACTCCGAGCTCTGCACTCATACTAGAGATCATACGAAATGGTCTAGAAGTTGGTTACAATCATGAGTATGAATCGATCCCTCTCATGCCACTTAGTAATCAGTATCTTATTTATCACATGTTGACTTAAAATTTGATCCTAATTCGGTTTCAATATATGATATTTAATTTTAATTCTCTTATATCAAAATAAAATTTTATAAAACAAATTTATTATTCAATATTAGAAAACTAGGTTTTTAATATTTTTTAAAAATCAAAATATCTTCTGTATCCCATCAAAGGTCCAGTGGAACACGAAAGGTTTTATCATTCTTTTTCGCACCCCATGAAGGAATACAAAAGGTTTTATTTTTACAAAATTCAAAAAAACCTAATTTACTCTTTTTTTAAAAAAGGATATCTTATTATTCAAATAATTCACAAAATCCCTTCCGTATGCTAGGAGAAATTTCACGTATTACTTTTATTTGAAGGCATTACCTTAATTTTAAAACTTTCAGTTTTATAAGAAATTGTAAAAATTTGTCTTAAGACCCAATTTTGATGATACAGAACTAGACTTTAAGGACTCAGATTTGGTCGAAGAGACCAAAATGTCCCCTAAAGTGTAGCTTTGACATGAAAGTATCTTAAAGACTCCAAAGGACTCAATTCTAAGTTAAATTTCTAATGTGTCCATAAAGTCTACCTTCAATGTGAAACTGTCCTTGTAACCCAAAGGATTCAATGATATCATAAATGAACAGACCTATTCATACTACTCACCTTCGAAATATAAGTATCCCGATGATCATAGAGGACTTGGTTCTAATGTAGATTATTAAAATATTCCTAATGTCTACCTTTATCATAAAAGCTTCTCCGTAACCAAAAGGACTCAATAACCTGATAAAAAGATGAATTTATCCCTATGATGTATCTTCAACATG
Source organism: Adansonia rubrostipa (assembly GCA_038381775.1). Classification (NCBI taxonomy): domain Eukaryota; kingdom Viridiplantae; phylum Streptophyta; class Magnoliopsida; order Malvales; family Malvaceae; genus Adansonia; species Adansonia rubrostipa. The sequence continues at coordinate 9,218 of JBBYHM010163595.1, forward strand.
GAAGTATCTTAGTGATCATAGAGGACTTTGTTTTGGGTAAATCACTAAAATACCCCAAAGGTGTACCTTCGACATAAAAATATCCTCATAACCTCAAAAGTCTCATAAATGATATGAAATGACAATTATACCCTCAATTGGCAACTTAGACATTAAAGGTGACCTAAAATGCAAAAATCACAATAAGTCCCTAAATTTCTCAAAATTACACTTTAGCCTCAAGTGGCTAAAAATGCTAGAAATGTTTCAAAATGACCAAGATACCCTAAATAGGTAATTTAGGATAAAAAATAACCTATTTAACCCTTAAAATTCAAGGATTTACTAAAAGCTCTCTAAACTTTCTAATATTGCAAATAATCCTTAAGTGACTTAAAATAAAAAATAAACATCAAGCACATCAAAATCAACATGGAAAATTTATCATAAAGACTATTCAGCTAAGTACTTTTGGCCTTGGAACAATATTTTTCAATTTTTGCAAGTGGACTTCTAAACTTTTTAACCCCTAAAAGGTTAAATATGTATATTATGGATTTAAACATAATAAAAAGCATGAAACACACTCTTAAAGGTCCACTAACTATTTGACCAAGCTTAGATGGTCTTGGAAAATTTTTTTCAACTTTTATAGTTTAGTCTTTATATTTTCCATAAACACAAAATAACACCAAAAAGTAAAAAATTATCATCAAATCACACATACAAGATTCAGGTAACTTGGAAATACTATCTAAGGCCTTGAAAAATTGTAGGAAATTCATTTTTAGGCTATTGCAATTTTCAAACATTTCACAATAGTCCAAAATATTATAAAAAACAAGAAATAAAGTTTCTATATACACCTCATTCTGTCCTGGCCAATTTTTAGCATCCTAGGATGAAATTGAAAGATATTAGAATAAAAAATTGGGATGACTACGGGGTGCCATGTCACTAGGCATTATTAGGTGACACAATACCAGGCATAAATATTTTTTTGGAAGGTCTAAAATGCCTAGAATTTGTATTAAAGAAAAATGTAAAAATGAGGCATCAAAGGATACTATTCAAGACTGAAGTCATTCAAATGAATACAAGTTAGTTTCCTACTATTTATGACCAAGGTAAGGAATTCAAAGAGCCTAAGGTACATACAAGTCACATGGGTGCGAGTACTGATATAAAGCTTTCACGTCGCCAAGAATTTAAATTTTCACATATGATATCGATATAAGGGGGTTTGGTATCGACTCTTAAGATATGGTATCGATACTTAGCATGTTATGATACAAGCCTTAGCAGTAGCTAAAGTTGTGATTTTTGAGAAAATGTATCAATACACAAGTAGGAGTATTGATACAAATCCATGGAGTATCGATACGAGGCTTTAAGTTTCAAGACTAGAAATAATTTTTTGCTTTTGGTATCGATACACACCTCATTCTATCGATATTCATGGGTAAGAGTTGCCTTATGTATCGATACAAAATATTTTGTATGTTAGTCACAAAACATAGCCTTTTTGCTCCAAGTCTATTTAGATGTTGGTTTGTTGCAAGTAGCATCTCAGTTTTAGCACATCGATGTTTCACTTTCAATCATGAAGATATGGTCTTCGTAGCTGATGAATACACTATGTTATTCTACATTGAAAAGGCTAAAACTGATAGAACATACTATAAGGCTTAATGTCCTCTAACTCTCAAGAAAACATTAGCTTAAATTCTTCGATCAATAGAGTCCTGGATCAAAGATCATATCAAGATGAAAGGGAATAGTGAGTGCATTTCATGGGCCAGTTTGAAAGAAGCCATGGCGAGTACCATTGATATCTAAAAAGTTCAAGACCTTTATACCCTAGCAATAATGGTTTGGTCATATTTTTGAAAATTTTATGCTATATTGAAGCTACAGTAGTAGATCTTTTGTCCCAATTTTGTTAGTCCTGTCTCCAAGGTCCTTAAGAATGAATGGCCCTCAGACAAGTCTAAAAAGCAATGGATCCAGAAATTCTAGAACTTTAATGGAGAATAGGTGACATGAACGGCCTTTTGTTTTTCACCACAGACAATCATATACTGATTTAAAGATTACAGTTGTATGCTGCTTATAGGATTATAAGAAAGCACTAGCTACACTCCTATCCTAGTCCCATAACAATTTCATTCTCAATAATTTATTCCCTTTACCCAAGACCTAGAGCAGTGGGATTTCAATTATTATGAGCGTGATTAAAAGTAAAAGTTCAGACTGCTTTCCATGCTTGGAGACAAACCCATTGCATATAGAGGTATTAGAGAAGAAGTAGTAAGACCCCAGGGTATGATGAATAAAGGATCCATCGCATCAATGACTCTTTACCTCTGTCTTCTATTGGAACATCATAAGTATTGGGTGATGAATTTCCTTTTAAGATTGAATACTCAAGTGTGAGTTCGAACAAGAAAAGGTAACTTTTGCTAAAAAAATTACTCTCTTAAAAGAAAAAATAAGTCAATTATAAATGAACCTCTACCTCTTAGATGGCGAGGTAAATAGTGCTATCAAAGATAAAAACCACTTTAATAAGGATCTCGAGAGTTTAAAGAAAATCTATGTGGCCTTCAGCAAAGCAAACAAGTCTTGGTGCCTTGATAAAAGTCATTAGCTAAGTGGGATGTAGAAATTGCTACCCTTAAGAAGGAACTACATCAATGTAAAGAAGAAGCTTGCTAGAACCCATGCCCTTGCATCAACTCGCAGAAGAAAGAATAGATAGTTAAAAGCTCAAGTCCAGGATTTGAGAGCAAATTAAGTTGAGAATAAGATTTTGACACTCAAAATTCAAGATTTAAAGCATTTTCTTCAAGCTTAGCAAGGCCAGGTTGATGAATTAGTGAAAGCCTTCAAACAATAAGAGTAAGAATGGATCCAAATGGTCGACCATGTACACCAAAATTATTAAGGCCACCACTGCCATCTCACCGAGTAGATTCAGGTAGATTAATTAGAGGCCAAGAACATGATGGATGTAGCCTGATCCTAGACACATGACATCTTGCCCATCGAAGCCCATGAACAAGAATTGTTGTATTTTATGGAACATGTGATTAAGCAATGTAACTGTGTTAGGCATTTCAAATGTAATCGGGTGAAATTGAAATATTTTATTACTTTAACGAAAGATGCTATTGATGAAGCTACTTCTAAGTCCAATTGTCCCACTTGCATTTGCTAATTTTACTACTTTATGCATTTATGTTAATTATCGTCTAATTGCATACTCATCTTTATCTTATCAAACATGCTTACGACACATAATAAAAGTCTAATCTGATAATAATCTAAAGTGAAGGTGCTCTAAAACATGGAACCTACATTTGTTATTAGTATAATACTTGCAATCGTCGGAAAGTGATGGAAAATGATCACCAAGCTTACATTGAGAGACATAAACTCATGTATACGGAGTCTCAAGAGCAATCACTGCGTAGGAATAAAGTACTATAAGCTCAGATTATGGAATTGACTAAGCTATTATTCAATGCTTTGAAGGAAAAAGGGAAAATAAGCATAGTTAACATAGGTAAAGAACCAGCTAACTTGAAGGAGCAGACTTGATGTGCAAATCTAAGGTAGAAAACACTATCGATTATAGTTCATCTAAGAGAATATACTTTGATGGAGCTTCAAATGTATAGGGCATGGAGTTAAGGCAATTCTTATCTTATCTGATGGAAACTGCTACCCCTTCACCACAAGATTGAACTATGATTGTACCAATAACATCGCTGAATACGAAGTTTATGCCATGGATTCTAAGCCGCCCTTGAAAGGGGTATCAAGACTTATAAGTGTTTAGAGATTCGGCCCTAGTCATCTACCAACTAAAAAGAGAATGGCAAATGTGTGATGCTAAATTGATTTATTAAGGCAGCTAATCTCAAAACTTAAAAAAAAATTGATGGTATCAATTTTCAACACTTACCTTGGGAAAAAAAGCAACCAATCGATGCCTTAGCCACTTTATCATCCACTTTCAAAGTTAATCGAGAATCAGATGTTACTCCCATTCATATGAGCTTTTGTACAACTCCAACACATTGTCAAATATCGAGGAAGAGAAGGATGGCTTACCATGGTATCATGACATCCTTTAATACATCAATGGTCAACAATACCCCTAATGTGCTACTGAAACAAATAAGAAAATCATTTAAAGAATAATTGCGAGCTTCATTTTGGATGGTGGATATTATATAAAAAAGGCTGGGATCAAGTACAAACTCTAATATGTGGATACCCTCAAAGCCAAAAGCATTCTTGAAGAAGTTCATGAAGGGATATGTGATACTTATGCCAATGGACATCGAATAGCAATACAAGTCATGCAATCGGGCTATTATTTATTAACTCTTAAGAACATCGACCATGCTCGGAAGTGCCACAAGTGTCAAATCTATGTGGACAAAATCTATGTCCCGCTAGCACCTCTATATGTTATGATAGCCCCATGGTCCTTTTCTATGTGGGGCATAAAAATGATAGACCGATCACCCCAGAGGCTTCTAATAGGCACTGCTTTATTTTGGTCATAATTAATTATTTCACCAAGGGGTGGAATCAACTTCTTATGCCAGTTATCACAAAATTTGTTATGCACAAATTTGTGAAATAGGACTTTATCTATAGATATGGGCTTCCTAAACAAATCGCCATGGATAATGCGCATAAATTGAAAAATAAGATGATGTAAGCAGCCTATTCCTAATTCAAAATTCAGCATTATAAATTAATGCCATACAGTTGAAAAATGAATGGGATAGTCAAAATAGCCAACAAGAATATTAAAGAAATAATAAAAAATGGCTAAAACATACAAAATTTGGTACAAAAAGCTTTCTTTTGCACTATACACCTATTGCATAGCAGTTCGAACCTTTGTGAGTGCTACCTTATTCTCCTCAGTTTATGGTACAAAGGTTGTTCCACTCATCGAGGTTGAAATCCCTTCACTTAAAGTCTTAAAGGAATCACAACTTAAAAAAGCTGCATGGGTCAACAACTGATCTAAACAACTCCATCTCATCAAAGATAAAAGAATGCAAGCCATTTGTCATAAGTAGATGTATTAAAAGTGCATGATGAGAGCCTATAATAAAAAAGGCCATCCTCATCAATTTCGAGAAAGTGACCTATTATTCAAATAAATCTTTTTAATTCATAAAGATGCTTGAGGAAAATAGACTCTGAATTGGGAAGGGTCGTATCTGGTAAAGCATGTATTTTTTGAAAGAGGCTTGATCCTAATTAAGATAGATGACAGTGATTTGCCCAATCCTATCAATTCTGACTCATCAAGATATACTATGTCTAACAAGATCCTAGCATGAAAACCTAAAAAATATGTCCTATCCTTTCTTTTTTTCTAAAAAAAAAAAAAGAGAAAAGCGTCCACGAAAACTTGCTTAGGTCAAAAACCTAAAAAGTAAGTGTAAGCCACTAAACTCTCTCCAGAATTTAACCTAAAGGATCTACCATTCTTTGACCAAAACACCAAAGCATAACCTGACCCATATATTTACGCTAACCTACTGCATCGAATTTTATCTTTACCCACGCCTAGAAAAAAGAGATGTTTATCGAACCCAAGGGTAACCATTTCACCATGGGATAACCTAAATAATCTCTTCAGGAGTTAGCCAACATCGAAAAGATTAACTGCTTGAGAAAAGTCTTCTAAAGCACTTAGTGGAAGATTCATGTCATCAGTATCAAGGGCTAAATAGCTAGAAAGACCACATTTAACTTTTTTACATCTCAAAATCTTTTGTGATCTCAGAATTTGTCATAACTTGTATGCTCTTTCTTTTGAATACCTCTTAAAAGCAACCTTGACATTCAAAGCCTCTAGAGAGCTAGAATAAGATCAATGAGTTCTAGAACAAATGGTCGCTCTATGAAACTTATGGAAGGATAAATGACTAAAATGGCCAAAATCAATCACTAGATTAGGCTTTTAAAATCATCACATTTTCATCACTTAAACATGCATTTGCATCCCTATGCATCATGCAATAGTTAACATTGTTCAAGTATAAAATCCTACTTCAGGTACTTATTTTTGAAATACCTTGAAAGGTTCCAGAAAGGAATCCCTAACCTCAAGAGGTTATAAGTCAAAAATCCATTTGCAAATGTACCTAAACTTATATCATTTGTCCACAAAAAACCAAATGCCTTTTTTTTTTTTAGTTTAAATAGAGCTGGATCTTTTTTTTAGTCCATAAAAAGCTAAAGTCATTTTTTCCTTTTTTGGTCCACAAAGAGCTGGATGCTTTTTTTAGTCCATAAAAAGTTGAATGCCCTTTTTTCTTTTTATTCTACATATTTTTTAGTACACAAAGAGCTGAATGCCTTTTTTTAGTACACAAAGAGTTGGATGCCCTTTTTTAGTCCATAAAGAGCTAGACATCTTCCTTTTTCTTTTTATTCCATAAAGTGTTTTACGCTTTCTTTTCTCTTTTTAGTCCACAAAGAGTTGGACTATTTTTTAGTCCATAAAAAGCTAGACACCTTTTTTTTTTAGTCCATAAAGAGCTAGATGCTAGTCAAGTTTATCTGCAAAAAGCTAGGTACCAACTAAGTCTGTCCATAAAGAGCTGGACGTTAGTCGAGTCTGCTTGGAAGGAACTGGGCACCAACCAAGTCTATCCATAAAGAGTTGGACACCAATAGAGTATGTCTATAAAGAGCTAGGCACCAACCAAGTCTATCCACAAAGAACTGGGCACCAGTCGAGTTTGTTTACAAAGAGCCGAGCACTAATCGAGAAAGTTAGGCAACAGTCGAGTCCATTCGTAAAGAGCTGGGCACCAACCGAGTCTGTCCATAATGAGCTAGGCACCAATCAAGTCTGTTCATAAAAAGCTGGACATAGGTTGAGTCTATCTACAAAGAGTCAGACACTAATCAAGTCTATCTGCAAAGACCCAAGCACCAATCGATTTTACCCATAAAGAGCTGGGCACCAATCTAGTCTACCCATAAAGAGCTAGGCACATATGGAGTCAAGTCTACATTAGCTAGCACTAAAGAGGTCAAACCTCAAAAAAAAATCTAAAAATCTAGTAGGGAAGTAAAACCTTATAAAATTCTATTCAAATTTTCATAAAAATTACTGTCAATGTATTGTCATTATCATAAGAAATTAAACTTCATTTTTGTAGGCATTCAAAAACCATCATTCTACCTTAAGCAAAATGGTGGCTATTTGTATTTGCCTTAATCTTGATACTCAACAATGACTAAAGAGGGGTAGCTATAGACACCTTATTTTTTTAGAGCTATCATCCAAGGCATAAGGCTTTTATTTTAAGCATCCTTGGAGTTAGAAAAATAAGCATGGGTCAACTTCATATTTTTTTAGTCAGAGTGAGGCAATCCAAAGAGCCTAAGGTATGTGTAAATCACATGGGTGCTTAGGTATCGTTACGAGGCTCTTATATTGCTAAAAAATTTAAATTTTCACATGTAGTATTGATACAAGAGGATTTGGTACTGCTACCTAAGGTATGGCATTGACACTTAGTATGTTTGTATTGATACAAGCCTTTGTAGTGGCTAAGATTATGATTTTTGGCTAAGTACATTGATACCTAAGCAATAATATTGATACAAATCCATGGTATCGACACAGGCCTTCAAGTTTCGAGACTAGAAACATTTTTTGCTTTTGGTATCAATTCATACTTCATTCTATCAATACTCATGGCAAAAGATTTACCTTATATGTTGATACAAAATGTTTTGTATTGATATACCAAGGCATTTTTGCCTAGTTTGAGCTATCTTTCAGTTGTTGCAACATTAACCTGAAAATCTGATTCAAACATAATTTCTGTACCAAAAATCATCAAAACTCATATCAGCTTATGATTGGATCTAAACAAAATTTTGAAGCATAAATAGCCAATGACTAGAGACATTTTATGACATTATGTAAGTTCTTAAAGGGTAAGTTTAACCTTTCCTAATCTTAGTCATATAAAGTGGCCTTGATACACTATTTTTATTAAGCAAACCAATTGGTTTGCATAGCAGCTGAGCACAATACCTTGTCTTTGCATGAAGTAAATGCACCAAAACCTCATAAGGCCTTTGCTTTTTGTATTTTTTTTATTTTCATATTCACATAGCTGTATATGAAAACTTTGGCTCAGCTAAAAAAAAAGAACCTTCAAGAGTAAAAGACCCTACTGCATACACATATTCTTAGCAAAAAGCACTAACTTTCGTATATTTTCTTAATATTCTTTAGACCAAAAACCTTTCTCTATTCCCGTAGCTCCTTAAAACCATAACTCAAAAACCTTCTAAAACCTTCTATTCCACTAATATTTCCTCTCATAACTTCACTTTATCCATAACTTAACTAAAAAGCTCTTTTTTTTCATTATTTTATTTTTATTCAACACCAAAAAAAGGGAGAAGATGAGTCCAAAGTTGTTGCTTAAAAGAAAAAGGTTGAAACTCAAATCTTTTGGTATATTTTTCTCCCCTTGCTTTGCTTATTTTTTTTACTTTTTAGCATTTACATCATTCTAGTGACCTTTTTATGTTACCATGACCCTTCTAAGATTCTCATGCATTATTATGACCTTGGTTGTGGTAGCCTTAGGATTTTGATGATCCTTTTAATGCCTTGATGTTGCTTGATGGTTAAACACGCCATGCATTATTTTCACTATCACATCAGTCTTATGCATTTCTTATCATATTTCATCCATCTTCACATTTTTAACTTATACTTGAATGTTCATCTTAACATGTTTTAACCATGTTCATGCATCCTATTGCATCTTGGTCACTTCATGCAATAAAAATATCTTCTTAAAGATTCCAAAATGTTTTTTCCTAGTTTAAATATGTTTTAACCATCATCTTTGCTAACATTTTCATGCATCTTATTTTATCATCACCTTACATTTTTGCTCCATCGGCAAAATATCATATTTGTTTATTTAAATGTGTTGATCATGTTCACTATTATGTATGTTGCATTTCATTTATAACCTTTGTGTCAAAATGCATGATTGTTTGTCGTAAAAAATCTTATTTTCAAAAAACCCCAAAGTTAGATCTATACCACCTCTAATGGATAAAGATTAGCATAGATTTAATGTTTTCATTAAATTTGTCTTTAATCTTGGGGATAAATCAAACTTTCCAAGTCTAGATTCATGGTTGAATAAACTCCAAATTATTGTTTTCTTATGGCCATTCTATTTAATAAAACATTAAGCCTTGATCTTGAGTCTTATATCTTTATAAGTGGCATGTTCAATTGGTTATTTCATTGTCCCAAAATATTCCAAGATTGTGGAATGGATTCATGATACCTATGTCACCTATTTCTTTTTGTTAAGAACATTTGGACATCATTAGCTCGAGTTTAGCCTTAAAAATTAAAAAATACAAGAAAACTCCCCTGTTTGGTTTGGCAATAATATGGCTACCATTAAAAAATTATTTTCAAGATCAAATACATTATTTTGGAAATTTTTAATTTTTCCATGAAAGGGCATCAAATTACCTTTCTAATGGTTTTCATTTACTCTTGGACCATTCTGGATGATAGAGTTATGATTTTTCGAACCCTTACTGTCTAAAACCTCTAGAACTAGTGAACTGCATTCTGTTTGGGCCATTTTGCCCTTCCAGATGTTTTTTCCAAAATTTTTAAATATTTTTCCTAGAAAGTTTGTGAAATTTTCTTTTTAGAAAGATATTGTTTGTGATTTAACGATACCGAATGAGTTCGGAATGATTTTCCAAAATCCATTATGCCCTTTCTCATGCACTTACTATAAGTGTCAAAGCAAACCCAATTTCAAAAAATAATTCCACCTAGAAAGTAATCTTTTAGGGTTTTTAGAATTTTTTATATCAACCTTATCGAGTCACCTTTCCAATGGCACCTTATTCAGTTCCTAATATCTTCGAATTTACCCGAAAAAAATTTAAGAAAGGAGATAGTGCGAGGTTGTCCCATATTCTTACAATTAAAATCAACTCAATTTCTCAAACCACCTTTATCGATATGTTCGAACATCTTAAAGTGCCCCCGATTGACTTGCCATGAAGTCATGCAATGCAAAACAAGCCCTCTTGGCTTGGATCAAGGTTAAAACAAAAAAGATATTTTATTTAAATTCTTGGTTCCTATTTTTAAAATACCTTTTTTCCAAAAAAAAACACGCATTTTGTCCATAAACATCAAAATTTTTATCGATTGGGATACTCTAAGCCTACTTTTCGAAGGGATAATCCAACCTCTCCTTTTATTTAGAGCTTGAATTTTCTCTCTCTTAGACTTTCTTAGGATTTTTAAGTAAAACTTTTTGTAACATAAAATCTTTTATCTTGAGGATACTCCAACTTTATTTTTCAAGGGGATACTCTAACCCTGTTTGCCATTCAAAACTTAAATTTTCTTTCCCAGATCTTGTTGGGATTCTTAATCAAACCTTAAAACATAAAATTTTCACCTTTGGGGATGCTTTAATCCCGCTTTTTGAGGGGATACTTTAACCCGTTTTTCATTTAAATTTTGAATTTTCTCTCTCCTTGGACTTCTCAAAAGGTCTTTCAATCAAAACTTTCTTTTGAATATGTCAAAATCATCATCATTATGAGACTCTAACCTTACCTTTCAAGGGGACACTGCATCCCTGCTTTTCAAATTTCATAAAAAATCTAAATTTTTTCTCTCGAATATCCCAGTTATTTTAATCAAAACCTCTGTTTTCTATCCCTTAACTTACCACTAAATTCAAACATATTTTAAAGTTGTCATCCTGTTATGCAATTATTAAAAACAATTACGAGATACATTCTGATCGTCCCTCTACTTTTTATGTTTTTGTGTGTGATTGTTTTATGTGATTTTATTATATTTCTTTTCGTCTTACTAACACATTTTTCTTTTATAGTAACCATCGTGCATTCATATTTAAAATTATTTTAAAAAATTACAAGGTAATGCTCTATGCTAATATCTCTCTATTGCCTGACACGAAATATTTAAATTTTTAAAATTTAATTTAAAATTAGTTTCATAAAAAATCCTTATGTTCCCCATAATTTCAAGGCACATAGGTAATGTAAATCTTCTTTCAAAACCCAGTTCTACAATTTACAAAATTTCATGCATTAAAAAAGATTATATCAAAATAATGATAAAATGGAATCGATAAAACTAAATGGTATCATAGAGGTGTCAATCATTCCCCGTGCATAACCAACTCTTGAACCCAACAAATGAATCTCTGGATGTCGTAAACCTCAAAATTAGCATTTCAAGTTTTGCAACTTAAAATATTATTTTCAAAAGGCATTCGATCATGCCTAGCTCGAATTATGGTGACTCTAAATTTACAGCCATTTCATCGAAGCTTTTTGAGACTAGTTGGATGAGCAATTTGCCCGACTGTCTTACTTCCCTTCAATCATTATGCCTAATTCAAATCCCGAACAAGGGATAACCAAAGGCTTAACCACACCACCATTCTTTTAAGTCATACGCACTCCCTTTGGATCGTCCAAAGATAAAGAAGTAAGTAGCAATATTTTAGTGTATATCTTTCCCAATTAAAGTCTCACTTGTATCCATTAAACAAGTGAAAAAGTGAAACCTATATCTTTTTGAATAAGTTGAAAGTCAAACTTATATCCTTATAAATAAGTTAAAAAGTCAAACCTATACTTTCTAAATAAGTCAAAAGTTAAACTTATGTCCTCTTAAATAAGTTAAGATCTGAACTTTTGTCTTTCTAAAGAGGTTAAGAATTAAACCCATACCTTTTTGTACAAGTCAAAAAGACTTAAGCCTGTATCTTTTAAAATAGGTTAAGAGTTAAACTTGTATCTTTCTAAATGAATCAAAAGAATCTATCATGTGTCTTACTAAGCATGTCAAGAGTCAAACCTGTTTCCTTTTGAACAGATCAAACTTAGAAATTACCATTTGAATCACTTTTAATCCAAATTCAAACTAGTCAAATTTTCTTTTTTATTCAAGAAAATAAGGATAGTCAGGCCAAAATTGTGTCTTTGGTCTTTGTCTTATTACTAATCGTCAATAATAGCCAAAGAAAAGCAACTGTAGACATCGAATTGTTCGAACCTCTTTTCGGCTTATTTTTAAACCTTAGATGAAATGTACCCCTCTTTCTTCCCCAATTAATTTTTGACATTTTGGGACATAATTAGGAGGTTTAAAATGCTTAGGGATTAAAATAAACTCAAAGCAAGTCATTTTCTTGTAATGCATAAAGATGTATTGATACATTTCATTAATGTGTTTGTAAATCATCAAGTTAGGGTCCTTTCAAGTCATGAGAATGCAATATATTGATATAATTGCAAAATGTATCAATAAATCATGCATTGTATCAATACATCTTTGAGTTTTTCATATTTTTTATTCTAAGAAGCAATATATCAATACAACACAAAATTCATTAATACTTTATGAGATTTTTGGGCATGAACAAGTTGTTTCATCTAAGTTTTTTAACATTTCACCTTCATAATGACCTTGGATCACTTCACAATTATGCAAAAGACAGTTCACCAATATTTTCCCATCAAAATAAAAATGCATATGAACTTGAAAATCATTCACATAACTTAAACCATCAGAGCGTGAATGCACTTGGTATAGGAGAGATCAATGCTTTAATTATGCTTGGGAATCAAATAACATTTAGTTTGATTGTTATTTTTGACTATTTCAAGTCTAGTTTAGTTGAAATGCTATTTTGTGTTAGAGTTAAAAATTTTTTTTCTTGCACAGAATGAACAAATGGCCATTTTTTAAGGTTTTTCTTTGAAGCCATACATCTAATTCTGACTACTTAGATCTGCTGAACCAATGTCCCAATTAAAAGGTTTCAACCCCTTTGATTAAACCATCAAAAGCTTAGATAGTTTCCTTGCTAGCAAGCTTGCATAAGGTGTTAAAAAGTTGATAATGGTGTATATGGAGGAGTTGTAATCAACCAAAAGGGGTTTTAAATCCCCTTAGATGTTTGTAGCGAGGGAGAGTTTCAACTTTCAGCTAAGAGAAATCATCAACAGAAAGATGAAGTAAAAAAAAAAGAAAAAGCGAGAGAAAAAAAAAGAATAGTGAGTGGATTTTCTTCAAGCTTTAGCAGTAAGATTGTTTTTCTTTGAATTTCTACTTTCATTTCACATCTTTTCTTCACTTTTATGTGAGCTTGTGGCTCCTAACCCATTAGGTGATGATTTATGCCAAAAAGTAATAATTAAGTTATGGCTAAATTTTTAGCTATGATCTTTAAATTTTATGTTTTTTATTTTCTTTATTATTTTTGTTAAAAGTTTCCCTAAAATCATATTTCCAAAAAAAAACTTGTTTTCCAAATGTTTTATGTTGAGTTTCTTAGTTTTCATATAGGTTTCATCAAGTAATTTCTCATTTTTCAACTCTAGTTTCACTCTATATGTTACGCATATTTCTTTTTATATACAACGCATGCACTTTGCATGAAACTAGCATGATTATGACAAACTTCACGATGCAAATTAGTGAATCTATGTTTGTTTAATTAGGTGAGGTGTTTTGTTCTTAAAATTATGTATGATGCCATGCTTGTATATTTATTAGTGAAAAAACGATTTTTATGGGTGCATATAGGGGTGGTGGGAAATTTTTGGGTGCATTTTACAATTCCCCACCATGTTTTCATGGATATTAGGGACTATTATACAATTCCATGCATTTTTAGGTCTTTTTAGTCGTCTTCCTTGATTTAAGGGCTATTTTATAATTTCAAGCATTTTAGGGCCATTTAACTCATTTTCCATGAGTTAGGCATTACTATGCAATTTCATGCATTTTTAGAACATTTTAATGATTTTCCATGATTTAGGTATCGTTATGCAATTTCATGTATTGTAAGGTTATTTTAGCCATTTTTAATGGTTTAAGGTCTCTTATGCAATTTGAAGCATTTTAAGGTCATATAAGTAACTTTCCATGTTATAGGGACTTTTATGCAACTTCATACATTTTAGGGTCATTTAAGTCATTTTTGATGATTTTGGGATCTTTTTGTAATTTCATGTATTTTAGAACCTTTTAGGATTAGTCTTGTATTTTTAGTCAAACACCCCAAAACTGAGTCTTTTATGTATTTTCAATTAAAACAAACCAAAATCGAGCTTCCTAGTGTTAGTTTTAGTATTTTCCATTGAAACCAACCTAAACCAAGTTTTTAGAGTCATGGTAGAATTTTCGTGTTGATGCATGGCCTTTAGAGTCTTTTTCATGATGTTATGCTAAAAAACATATATATTTATTGATTATAATATAAGTTTTTGTTTCTAAATCCAAGCAATATCCCCGAATTAAAATATTACACAGATATGCTTCCAGTATATAAAAGTTATCTTATGAATTATTTTAATCAAAGGGATACCCTTATTAAAAAAGTACATTCGAATTTTTTATTTTCGAGAATAAAATAAAATATTCATATTCCTTTAGGTTTTCTGAAGGGGTGAAAAAATATTTTGCTTTTCAACATATATGGAAACTCGATTTACTCAGAATTAAAATAATAGCATTAGTAGAAAATAATTTTGAAAAGGTGAGAATTTTATGATCGAAAACAAGATTTAAGTTAACATATAATTAATAGGTACTGATTTATAAGCATCGTGGAGAGGATGTGTTTTACTTCATGCTTAACCAACTCTCGAATCATTTCATATGAATCTCTAGTTATTAAGCAGAGTTCAGAATTCAAAACTCTAGTTGTTGACCAATCTCACCTAGCTTAAATAGATTGGTGGCAACTCCAAGTCAATAAGCTATTTTGCAATGGCTATTTAGGGTTAAAGCAGACAAACGATTTGATCTGACAATCAAGTACCATCTTAATATGAAAAAAAATTTACTTGTCTAAGTTTAACTTGTAGATTCACGTTCTGCATGTTAAAATATTCTAGTATTTTTTTGTAAAAAGATTTTCATCATATTAAAATTTTCAATGATAAATTTTATTAATACTTAAAATACAGAATCATCAATAAGAATGAAAATAAATCTTTGATTTTAACTATAATATAAAATATTTATATTCTAAAATAGCCTATTGATTTATAATATTTTATATACTGAATGTAAAGTTACATATTATGTAAATAATTAAAATTTACATGAACATTTAAAATTAAATTAATATAACCTTTTCATTTTACTTTTTCACGTTAATTTAAAATTATAACTTCAAAGATAATGTAATTCAATGTAAGTTTTATCTCTTTTTATTTGTTATCAAATAAATTCATTTAATCAAAGTCTTTCACTAGAATTAAAATTTTTATTTATAAATGCGATTAATTTTATTATCAAAAAATTATTTAACCAAAATCTTGCAATAAAATTAAGTTTCTTATTTATAAATATGATAAATCTTATTGATAATAAGAAAATGAAATGGCAAAATTAATAATATAATGAACAATAATGGATATTTTGATCAGTTTAAAAAATTTTCGGTATTCATCTTTTATATATATTATAGGTTATTAAATAAATTTATGTAAAAATACTTTGAAAAAATTAATATTTTATTTATAAATTTCATAAATCTTATTAATAACAAAAGTATTTACAACATTATTTAAAAATATAATGAACATTAAAAATAATTAATTTTTTGAATTTAAAAAATATATATCTATTAAGCTATCAATTATTAAGCTATTAATTTTAAGTCCTTGAAGGACTATAGTGGTATTTTTAAAATGTGCGAGGGATATATTTGGTATTTTTGTTCCGTACGGTGGTTTGGTTTTTGTTATTTTGAGGGTTTGGTTTCCAAGTTTGCTGAGCATTTGGTTATGTCATTTCGGGGGTTCGGTTTCATGAAACCCGGTCCCTACATTGGGTTGGTTTAGGCTTAGTTCGTTTGACCAGTTCATAAGTTCTGCTTGGGGGTTTAGTTTCTCTTATTTTGAGGGTTTGGTTTTTGGGTTTGTTGAGCATTTGGTTATATCATTTTGGGGGTTGGTTTCACGTAACCCGATTCTTTCATTGGGTTGGTTTAGGCTTAGTTTGTTCAGCCGGTTCATAAAAGTTGAGTTTTGGATGATTTCTCGCCTTTTCAAGCTCTCTACATGTCCACCTTGCCCCTGTTCATTCCTTTCCCTTTTTTTTTTTTTTTTTTCCCCCTCCCACTCATGCTCATGCGATGGAGTTGAAGACGAAAAATATCAATTACAGTACCCTCTTACCTCTGAGGCGTGTGAAAAAAGAGTTTATTTCTCCTTTTTGAACAGCGGAAAATCAGGGGACAAGCCAGGCTGGCGTGGAGCAAACCGCGCGTCGACCATCAACCATTTCAGCCCTTTCTTTTTTTGACAAAATTTCATCTTTTTCTTTCCTTTTTCTTTCTTGCCACAAAAATTTTCTCTTTCCCATCATTCTTTTTCTTTCCTTAGCCTCTTCTTCTGTGCCGATTAGTCTCATGTTTCGGGTTGGCGCAGGTCATGATTATCTTTGGGTAGGGCTTTAGTGTCGGATCTTATTTGTACTTGATGTGTATGTTTCCACGCGTTGATGGATGCGGTTCGTTTTGATTTTCATTTCAACGTGGGTTTTGCCTCTTGCTTTTCGCGGTTGTTTAGGTTGGTTTGGTTATAAGAGAAGGTCACGTCACCAATTCCTGAATTGTTGGTTTGTGCATGCCCATCCTGGATTGAGGTTATTTTGCTGGAAGGTTCATGCGTGACCATACTATCATCTTGGTTCTAGAACCGAACCATGTACTTTGATGGTGGATCCTTTCAAAGAGGTCTGTTCATATTTCCTGTTTCTTGATTTTTTATGCGTCTTTCTTCATTGCTTTTACACGCTTCCTCCTTCTGTTGGTGAGCTTTTCCCCCCAGGTTTGTTGCTCGCTTCTCTTATTTATGCTGATTTTGAGCTGTTCAGATTTAAATTTACCTAAGTTAGTCTGCTTGTTGTTCTCGCAGGGGTTGATTTTTTTGCAGGTTGGTTAGTGTGATTGTCTTGGAGGTTTTGTGAAAAGTCAGCTCTGCTTTATTTGAGTGCGTAGTAGAAAGTTTGGTTTAATATTTGTTTAGATTGCTCTTCCGAAAATTCTTCCCTCCCATTCCTTTTGAGTGATGTTGTTTTTAAATTTTGGTTTCCTTTAGTTTTCATTGTGATATACGGTGAAAGCAGGTTTTGGTGTTTCTCTTATTTGTTTTGGATGCTGCTTTTGCAGGTTTGTTGCTGCGATTATGTTAGGAGTTTTGTTAAAGGCCAGCGCTGCTTTATTTGGGTTTGTAGTAGAACGTTTGGTTTAGTATTTGTTTAGATTGCTTTCCCTAATTTTTTTCCCCATTCTTTTTCAGTGTTGTCGTTTTAGATCTTCATTTCCTTTAGTTTTCATTGTGATCTCTGGCCTAAGTGGGTTATGCTATTTCTCTTATTAATGAGGTCCGTTGTGTTGCTTAATCTGCTTTGTTTTTAGATGCTTCTAATGTTAGTGTGTTGTTACATAAGATGCTTGCTATAGTCCGTATTGTTTTAAGGTTGGTTCTCTAAGTCTAAATTAAAGTGGATCAGTTTTGTTGCTGGTCTCACATGGGTTGATTTCTTGCTCTTTTCTTGCAGGTTTGTTAGTGTGATCTTGTGTTCATACTGTGGTAGGCCGTTGCTGCTCTGTTTGGGTATAGAGTGGAATCTACGGTTTAATCTTTGCTCGGAATTCCCTTTTGAAAGTTTTATCATCACATTCCTTCTCTATGCTGTTTGTTTTAGATTTTAGTTTCCTTAACTTGCCAGCGCGAACTTTGGCCCAAGTAGAATTTGCTGATTTTAATATTCGTGAGGTCGGATGTGTTGCTTGCTCTGATTGTTTTTCTTTCTTTAAACACTTTTAATCTTAGTGTATTGTTACAAGGAATGCATGTTATGGTTGTTGATGTTTTAGAGTTGGTTGTTTAGTTTTTTTTCCCCCTCTCTGGGTTGTTGTGGTTCTGTATGGTTCCCCTTTTCTGTGTCTTGAAGGGCTGTCGTGTGGCTTTGTTACTATGGAATGTGACAAGCTGTCAAAGATAAATATGTTATAAGAAGCTTCGAGTATTTTAAGAGTCTCTCGAATGTGGAGAGAGAAAGCCTTGAGCTATCTCTAACCATCTCTGACCATCTCAGCCTTGGAGCAGAAATTTCTTTGCTTTTTCTTTCTTTCTTTCTTTGTTTCTTTTTATAATTTTGAAAAAAGAATTAAGCATGGAAGGTTGATAAAGTTTTTTACTTAGAAAAATTCGACCATTTCTATGGGTGCTAGATTTGATAAAATTTTCAATTTCTTTTTATAATAACATATATATTTTTTCTTTTTTTAATTGTAAATTATGACTCTTTTTTTGTCTCCCTTCTTTGTTTTTTTGTTATAGTTTAAGGATAATTCCATGCATAGAAGCAAGAGATAAAAAGGGAAAAGAAGATAAACACCACGTGTACTCAAGTTTGGAAAGAATTATTCATTTATATCTAGGAAATGAAGAAAGAAGAAAAACAAGGAGAAAAACAAGGAAGATGTAAAGCGAAAGGTGTCTAGATCGGCTATAAATGATCCACGTTTCTTGGCTGGGTTGATTGGGTGAAATGGGGTAAAAAGTTTCTAAAATTTTTAAAATACCTTGAGTACTGCTTATATTTCTTGTATAATGGTCATCTTTTTTGCATGCATAAGAGACAAAAGTTTGTTGCAATGAACTACTTTCAGACATTTTTAAATTGCTCGTTCTAAAATATAACTGAGGTTTTAAACAGTGTTCTGTTTTTCTCAGGTTTAATTCTATATTTTTAGTTATGTTCTTAATTTGTTCTCATACTTAAAAAGGACTATTTTCTTTAGAACATTCTCTTTTCTATTCCATTTTTGTTCTATTTTTTTTTTCTTTGTTTTTTAACAATTCCTATGTTTTGAAGTTTATGGTCGTTATTATTTTCATAGTTTTATTGCTCTTTCAATGCACTTTTGTTGTCAATGGTTATGATTTGTTTAAATATTTTTTGCATCTAAATTTTATGTTGTTTTTTTTTATTTCAATTTCTATTTATTGATCGTTTAACTTTATAATCAATTGTGCTAAATGTTTGTGAGTGTTGGACATCCATCGTTGCACTTTAGTACATTTTAGTTGTTCTTTTAATGATTTTTTTTGCATGATTTTGTCCATTACTATCGCAACCTTGAATTCCAGCTTCTGTGTGTGTGGTAGTCTGTCAGCATCTATAGTTTTTTTTTTTCTGTGCTACTATATGTGTATCGAATGGGTGCTGTTAGTCAAGCAAAGGAAAATAAAATTAGGAGGCTTGGAAAAAATAAGATCCAGTAAATTAAGAAGACATAAAACCTAGATAAAGAATAAGGAATGTCATTTATATCAGAATAATGTGGTAGTTGGGACAAGAAAAAAATAAATGTAATTGAAGGTTAATGGTATAACAACTCCATTTCACTAAGAAAATCAATCCTGAAAACACTTGTTCTGGAAATTGGAATCACAGATAACCATCAAAATGAACACAGTTAGCTTCATGTTTTCTTGCATTCTTTTGTTAATGTCGATGGTCAATTAAAGAGTTTATCAAGTGAAACTTTAAGACCTGCTGTTGTTGAAACATCAGTCATCCATTATAAAAGAAAAAGGAGATTTGAGCAAGAGCCAATAAGGATTGCTTCAAGTTCTTCTAATATGAGTCCTTAAATTGGTCAACTCATCAGGTGTTTGGCATAAGCAAAGTTTAATCTCATCTAACCAATTGTAATTTTTAGGTGAGTTGAAAGTGGAGAAGAGCTGATGATTGTTTTATTTTTGAATTGATTGAACCAAGAAAAATCAAAATCTCATTACTTTCGACTCTAAACTTGGTTCATTAGACTATATTTTCAACTTTTAGCATGGATTTTTGTTTACCCGCAACTTTAAACTTGGTTCATTAAACAAAATCTGTTCTCATTTAACTAGGATTTATTTTCTTCTCTTATTGACTTGCTTCTTATTGCAACATTGATGATGCTCAGCTTTGATTACAAGGATGCTTTTGTTGATAAACATGGTGTCAAGTTGGGATATATGTCAGAATTCGTTAAAGTACACAACTAATTGTTCTTGAAATGCTCAAATATGTATTCATGGCCCGCCTTCTAACTTTGCTTTTTTTTTTTTTTTTATGTTATCTATGTTATTTTATTTTTTTAGACTGCTGTTAAAGAGTACCAATGGTGAACTTTGATGACAGAGTGCTTGCATCTGATATATTGTTGGAATCCCTGAAACACCACAAGGCTTCTACCTTAAACCACTCCTGAACTTGCCTTTTGGTATACTGCCTTTTGTCATCCTTTTTCTGTAATTTGATATTTTTATGTTGTGTATAGTTAATACTTAAACTAAGAGTGTTGGCTCACAGGTGCTAAAGGTAGTAACTTTTGAGGTTTTGCATTATATTTTATAACACTAAATGCAAATATAATGGTACTTCATTGCTTCTTGTACAATCAAAATAAATGGTATTGTCTTTCTCTTGCTTTCTTAAAATTATGCAAAGCTTGATCATTGCAAAGTTTCCTCTTGCTCTCATGAAATTAATTTTTCTTATTAATAATAATTAAAATTTATAAAAATGCAAAATAAAAAACCCCAGCGAAGCGGTGGCATCATTCTAGTTATAAATTATACGCTAGTCCAATTTCAGCACAAGTGCTGTAAGAAAGGATTTTACCAGACAACCTTTTTCTAAAAAAGTTATTGCAAAAATATGATTCGTTTAATAAGTAATAAAAAACATAATAAATATAATACAATATATTTGAATACATGAGTTCAATATTTTTAATATGTATATTATATTAATATTTAAAATTTTGAGACTATTAATAATTTGTATAGTATTTATATTTATATTATTGATGAAAATGGGACATGGTACGCATGCACAAACTCTCAAAGTTAAAAATTAACAAAATTCAAGGAAAAAAATTTGTAGTGGAAAAAGAAAGCAAACAAATAGAGGTGTTAATGAAAGGGTTATGGTTTGGGAAATATTCAAAGCTCAAGTTGAATTTAATTCGGATAAGCTGGAAGACTCATTTTAGTGTTTTAAATAAAAAATAATTTTATATCTATTTATAATTTAACTTAAAAAAATAACTTATTTTTACTCAAAAAATATTTAAATAAGATTGGTTCGAATTACAAAAGATCCAACCTAGCTCCGAACTTATCAAAGATGAGGGTTGTAAATAAATCAAGTTTGAACGAATAAATCTGTGTTAGTTTGTTTACTTTTGAGTTTGTTAGTGTTCAGTTTGCTTTTATTAAAAATTTTAAATTTGTATTCGTTTTTATTTAGTTAAAATTATATTCATATTCACTTGTTTAAATTAAATAAATTTATTTTAAAATATTAAATGAATTTGTTATAAACGATAGAAAAGCAAATATAGTTGTTTTAATCTTAAATATAACATAATACAATATAAATATTATTAATTATACTACAAACAAATAAAAGATAAATAATAATATTAATTGTATTAAAATTAAATAATAATTTAATTTTAAATAATTTATAAAAATATTTACTTATAAAAATAAATAAATCAAATATGTTATATTCATTCGAATGATTCATCGAAACACACTATTTATTTATCAGATAAAAAGACCGTCTGTTGCTAGAATTTCATATTTTTCGTACACATCACAGCCAAAGTCTCTCCTACTCCTTGGAAATAGCTACAAACACCAAACGCGACAAAGACTTCAAACTCCAAAATTCTCTCCTTCTTCTTCTTCTTCTTCCTTCTCCGATGGCGGCTAACAACTTAAATACCCAGCAAGGTATAGCTTTAATCTCTCTTGTTTTCCTCCTTTCAATCCCCAAATCTCTCGCAGCTCCTGGGTCTGAGCCCAAGCCTAATCCTGCCCCACCCACAGTCTGGGACATCCTTCCCTACTACGGCCTCCCAAGCGGGCTGCTACCCAGCGCAGTCACCGACTACAGCCTCCAAAACGACGGTAGATTCATCGTCCACTTGGAGAGCCCTTGCTACGTTCAATTCGAGTACTTGGTCTACTACGAAAAGACCATCACTGGTAAACTGAGTTATGGCTCCATTACTGATTTGAAAGGCATTCAGGTTCAGCGCTTCTTCTTGTGGCTTGATGTGGATGAGATCAAGGTGGATTTGCCACCGTCTAATTCCATCTATTTCCAAGTTGGATTCATCAACAAGAAGCTCGACGTTGACCAGTTCAAGACCATTCATTCTTGCCGTGATGGGGTTATGGGCTCTTGTGGATATTCTTGGAAATCGGTTCTTCAGGTATTCCATTTTCTTTTCCCCGAAGTTTGATTTCAGGTTGTTGGATGGAATCTGTTTCTATTCATCTCAGTGCCTTAATTTTATTCATCTCGATTCTTATTATCAGGCTTGTTTCAACAAAATTTGTTGGTCTTACTATTAAATTAGTTTCCTTTATTATATGGTTGTTAGTTGAAACGTGTTGTCGGGGTATTAAATCGCCTAGATTTGTGGATAAATTGTGAAACAATTCCTATAATAGTTGTCTGTTTTTCTGAAAACTTGGAAAACAAAGGCTTTTTAATTTAGTTAGTATTTATCGTTTCAATAATCATATATATATAAAAGTGAAGATGGAAAAATGTGAACCACTTCTCTCCAAAAATCAGCCGGCCTCTGAAATTTTTTAAGATCAGCTGTAGGGTGGTTCATGTGTCCGATCTTCACATCGTCCTCTTTAACACCTTTTCACTATTGGTAACGCTATTAGTTTGACAGCTCACAATTCGACTACTTGTGAATGGCATCGGTTAGTAAATAGCTATTTAATGAGCATTTATTTCTTGAATAGTTTAACTGTTTGAAACTTTAGCATTTCTGTGTCACAGACTTCTTGGAGTAAAGGGAAACTTGAGATAGGCAAAGAATGAGGGTCTAGATGTTTATTTTGAGGGATAAAAAGTTTTGATTGAGTTGGTTTCTCTTATGCTATATAGTCTGAAATCTAAATTAATAGTAGTCAATGCTTGACCCCCTACCTGGTGAGTCGTCAGACAGGAGTACAACATGTGCATGAGACATTCTAAAAGGCAGGTGAATTTGAAGTATTTTAGTGCTTCAACTCTTTCCTCTGATTATCATGATCAGGTATCCAATCTGATTGAATATGGGTGACTCATACATATGGAGGACCCGTCACCTATGTCCAACTATTGTTGCACCATGGGACATAGGGTAAATTGCCGGGTAACTGACTATCTAAATTAAGATTCAAAATGCTTTTTCTACTTAACTTCAGGATGATCGTAGAATCATGCTTCACCTGAAGTTTGGTTACCATTTGCTTATGGGGATGTATTTTAACGGATACCATAGTCAAAATCCTCATCCTAGTTTATCTTTTCCTCATCCCATCCACGTCTATGAAGCAATTTGGCTACCAATTTGAAGTTGTGGAACTTCTTTAATCATGAATGTTCGTCTGTGTCAGAAAATACATATTTAAGATAAATATGTCCCTTGATTTCATGGAAATATGGTTAAAAACTTTTTGGTTCATCAAAATGTTGATGTCTCATGATTTTGTTTGTAGTTTTCTTGATTTGATAGTAGCGATGCAAGAACAAGATTGGAATAGATTTAAAAAAGTGCTAAAATGGCAGTTGGTCTCCTCAAACGAACTTAATAACTAGTAGGCTAGAAATATTTATCTGAGTATTCTTGATGCTCAGTGTCCTGCCCTAGTTGTCCTGTTGGGTGCTATCTAGTGTTTATATCTGCATTCCTTGATCTAGATTCAAGTGCTGCTCGATTTTGTAATTTGATTAAGAGAGAAATGGATGTTACTGCGCTATTTTTATTTCATCCTTGTTGCAAAAACAACTTTCACTTGTTCACACTTAAATGAACGTGGTCACTTGTTTAATTTGGAACTTACCACATCAAGCATTTTCAGAATAATCTTTCCTCTTAAGTAGCTTTACTTAACCTTTTACTGTGTTCATAGGGAAGTCCGTGCCCTGGCTGTGGTCTCTTGGTCTCTCTCTCTCTCTCTCTCTCTCTCTGTCTCTCTGCACCCCAATGTTTTGTCTTTGGAATGGTGGCTAAACTACTGGTCCTGAATTCATTAATTCTGCTCTATTTTCTTACTCTGTACTTTTTAGTTTAACATTGTTCATCACAGTTTTAAGTGATATTTATCACGTGGAAACTACTCAGGTTAATGCTGATAAATCCATCTCATGTTTTTTTATACTCCAAAATTTCCCTGTAAGAGTTCCCTTTTTGGGCTTTGTTTTTGATGATGTGGGTACTCCCGAGGCTTGCGATTTGTACTTTGTTGTAGTTTAATTTCATCCCATGTTTGTTATTGCAGCTTCCGATGCCTACAAATGAAATTGAGATGCTCATTACAGAGTAGCTGCCACTGAGTGCTGTTGCTGTATGGGAAATCATCAATAGAGTAAGTTTTTATCTATCATGAGTGAAAAAGGGGAAAAAAAAAAAAAAAAAAAAAGAAAGAACGAAAGAAAGAAAGAAAGAAAGAAAATAGTTAATTAATTGCTGGTAATTTGCAGACTGAAAAATGGAGTCTGGCAAATGCTTTTCTAAATGTGTATAGAATGGATGATGCATGTATGTAATATTAATTGTATCTTTGAATATTACATCCTCTGTCTCGAACTCTTATTTTCTAAATAATGAGAACTTGAGAAAAATGTTGGTAAACTGGTTGTGAAGTGCTATATTATTGCTGTCGCCTAAATCCCAAAGGCTTATGAATGTAGTTTCAATAACACTTGGAACTCTTTAGTATTCTTATCCTACCTGGTAAAAATATGAATGAACGAATTTAAAGGTTGTTAAAACTCTGGCTATCCTGACAATTCATTACTTGGTACACTGTAACTGCTTTATGTCATTCGATGTTCCGATTGAGAATTCATCATTGCTAATGATTGCCCACCTTTCTGCCACTCCTTGTGTCATGTGAAGGGCGAATCGATTTTACCGAATAACAGCCGCACCTCCTTATCTAAAAGACAATCATGGATAAATTTTTTTAATCATACATATTTTCAAAATATCAAGTATAATAATATAATTCGATTTTGGAATTAAAAGCAAAACTCTAGAGTGATTTATAGAATAAAAATTCTCCAACTAAAACAACAACAACAACAACAAAAAATTAAAAAAAAAATATAGTAAAAACCTCAATAAAAGATTAGGATTCAGGCTAGCTGTTATATTTTCATTTGGTAGGGCGTAAGGTTCAAGATTTTCATAATTGATAAAAGGGGCATATTCAATTTTTTTTTTCAATGGAATTGATCACTTAAAAAATTTATTTTTCAATAAAATTTTAAAATTAATTAAAATATATGAACACTCATAATATAAGTAGAGATGGCAAAATGAACCCGAACTCAAAAACCTACCCGAAAAAACTTGATCCCGAGCCCGAATTGAATCGGATTTGACCAAAAAGTCAATGGCCCAAACCCGAAAAAACCTAAACCCGAATGGCCCAAACCCGAAATAGTCCAAAACCGAAATGACCTGAACCCGAAAGAACCCGAACCCGAAATGATCGGAACCTGAAATAACTCGAACCCGAATTTAATACTAAAAATAAATATGAAGAAATTATAATTAAATAATTTTTTATAAATAAAAAACTTTAATAATAAATTTTATTTTAATATTCTTTTAATAATTTAATTAAATATTAAAAATGTAACTTATATTTTAAATATAATTAAACTTGCGCATGAGTTGGGCTTGGCTGCGATCCAAAATTTTTTAAAATCTCAATCGCAGGCCCTTATATAGTGTGCCCAAATCTATTTATTTAAGCCAAAATTACTGTTTATCACATTAAAAAATAGTTTTTATTAATATTATATATATTATAATAAATTTAAATAAAATATATTAATTTAAAATCACTATTTCGAGTCGGGTCAGGCTAGTCTGATATAAAAATATAATAAGCTGAACCAGACCCAATTGGATCAAGTGGGTAGCCTGACCCTTGAATAAGTCTATATATAATAAAGTATTAATTTATAAAAAGCTAAATCATATCATAAGCTTTGACAAATATTGTTAATAAAGTATATCATCCATTTATTACATTTTCTTTAATTTTATTAGTTAAACTCATTAAATATTGAGAGTTTGTGTATGTTAGTAGTAAAATTTTAAATTC
>JBBYHM010163704.1:1890-35523 GCA_038381775.1 Adansonia rubrostipa
TTAAGATGGAGGATCTTGTGAGAACCTTTATTGTATTAAATCCATTGGTGACTCAAGCCGGTGCTAATATTTTCTTCTATCCATTTCTTTCTTTTCCAGTAACTTCATTGAAAATTTGATTCTCTACATTATGCATACACACTGAATTATCAGATGGTGCAGTAGGTTTATACTTAGTAATTTTTTCGTTTGCTTTCTCCTATAAAATAATAAAATTGACATTATTTTTAAAAATATAATTGCCAATAAAAAAGATAATTGAGAAGATCATATGCCACAATTTGTTGTATCTCATTGTTCAAATACGAGCCATCTTTTTTCGTATGAGTTAACTAAAATAATTCAACTTGTTCAATCTTCTCACCTTGTTCAGGTTCCTACAAAATAAGCATACTTTAAAAACCAAATATTATAGCAACTTTTACATTTCAGTAATTATAATATCATCAATTTACCTTACATAAACAATTATCACAACAAATATAACATTTAAACAAGTCTAATATAATAAACTCAAATAAATAACAATAAAATTATAAATAGATCATTTCTAATATAATCATCTTACTAAATTCACTTTATTCATGAAGGTTCAGAAATGTTTTCTTCGACATCGTTACAAACCCACTGCACTTCTGTACTCATACTAGTGATAGTTTCATCCAAGTTTTGATATGCAAAAGGCAAACATTCAATTCTTTGTTCAACGTCATCTGTACATTCATCACCCATATCAAGCAAGTCTCTAGGTGTGTTATGCAGTACAACATACCAACTCATATCATTTGGATCTTTAGAATAAAAGAGTTGTTTTACTTAAAATGAAAAAAATATATATATAAGGCTCGTCAATTAGTTCTTGACCAGTGTGAATTAATCGAGAGAACCATGGTAAATCCGAGTTAATCTTTTTTAATACCTCCATTGACATCAACCCAATCACATTGAAACAACATGTCTTTGCGCTTGCCATAATAATCTATCTCAATAATATCATTACTAATTCCATAATAATCAACATCTTCCTCAACAAGATTACTATCCCTAGCAGTCGCATAGCTTGTAATCTTAGAAACAACTCTATTGTTTTGAGTTCTTCTAAATCTTTCTCCAGATTTAGTATGAAATCTAAATCCATTGATGATAAATGCACTGTATCTTTTTACAATTTTGTTTAGGCCTTGTGAAAGATACATCACTTCTTTGCTAACATCCATTGTACTCCAAACATATTAAAAGAGACATAATTTTTTTATAATTTTAATTCATAAAAAAATAAATTTAGAAGTAGGTATGCTACTCAAAATTCATCCCAACCACTTGTGAAATTTTTTTGTAAATAACTTATCAAGCTGGTGAAGGTATGATCTTCAAGAACATATACAAGCTCTCAATAAATTTCTATACTCAGTAAGAAAAAAATTGTGTTAAATTAAGAAAGTAAAAGTTTTATGTTATTAATGTCATAAAAAATGCATTGAATTAAAACTTACACGCGTAACGATTTCACTGCATCATGGTGAAATAGCATATATCGATGTATTTATGCCTAAGATTGATCATCTAGCTCAATCATTTCAACTTTGTTGATTGGTTGCCTAATACTTTCAAATAAAAAAGTCTTGACAAAGCCATTATCTGGGACTTGGTCTATTAAATCTTGTTTAAGGTTCTAAATAATTTAGATGTCCCAAAACAACTTCACGCATATGCCAATCAATATTAGCACACCTCGAACGAAGATAGAGAATCATGTTATCTTTACTTGCATTATGAAAAGCAAAATTCAGAAAACTGTGCACTTTATCTGTGTACTCTTCATTTAACCTTGACTTTTGCATGTAACTCTTATCCATTTCGTATTTCAACAAGTCTAAATACCCTAAACAATATAACATGAATCTAAATTATGATATCTTGAGTATAAATCTGACATATTACAAATATCGTAGAAACATTATTGAATTAAATAATAATAAGCATATTATACATATTATGTAACACAAAGACATAATCATGATACCCAATCTCAATACATAATGAAAACCACAATATATATAAAACATCAAACGCATAATTAAAAAATATCATTGTAAAAATTTAAAAGTAATAATAAAATTACTTGTAATAAACAGAAAATGAAAAGAAATCAATGGTAAGCAAACTAACGTTGAGTGAGAGGTCGAATTGCCAAACGGCCATGAAATGAAAATAAAGTTAATAAATTGAATTTTTAATCAAATTAATATTAAATAGATAAGCATTAATATTAAAATAATATCAAATACATAATACTAATTACATTAATATTGAATACAAAACATTTATTTTATAAACATATAGAAAAAAATTATAATGAATTGGAAAAAATTAAAATCTTTAATAAAATATGTATTTAAACATTTTAAATTTTTAATAAAAATTAAATTCCTAATTTTAAAAAAACACCATGCATTGGGTTTTTAAAGAGCACTTCTAAGTACATTTAAATTAAAAAAATAATGATAAAATGAAAGCCCAGTTAGGTGCTTTTAATTAAATGCTAAAATGATTATTTTAGTGGTGTTTTTTCTTGAAATGCTGGTAAAGATCAAATGTACACAATTTAGTGGTGATTTTACAGGAAATATCACTAATAAACGTCGCTAAAAATCAAATTTGCTATAGCGTTTAGTTAAGAATCGAGTTATGGACATTTGTTTAGAAGATTTCCATGAGATAGGATTGCCAACTAGATAGATTATATAAGCAGTAGTGGATGAATTATCATCCAAATTTCCTGCCCAATTAGAGACATTAAAGGCACACAGAGTCAACTTAGAACTTTTCCAATGGTTAAATAGTGCCTTTGAGATATCTTAAATTTCTTTTCATGCTAGACTAATAGCAAGGACTTGAAGCATGCATGAACTAGGAAAGTTTATCAACAAAGAATGCAATATCAGGTCTGTTAATAGAAAGGTACAATAAAGATCCAATATTTCTATATGTTATGGCATTAAAAGGTATAGCTCTATCTTTTTATGATAGGGTGCAGCTACAACCAATGGCATGGTAACTGCTTTAGCAAAGAGCATATCAAACTTTTCTTGAATGTCTCTAATGTATTTAGCTTGAGAAAACAAATACCAAAATTTGTATTAATAACTTCAAC
Organism: Adansonia rubrostipa; assembly: GCA_038381775.1. Lineage (NCBI taxonomy): Eukaryota > Viridiplantae > Streptophyta > Magnoliopsida > Malvales > Malvaceae > Adansonia > Adansonia rubrostipa. The sequence continues at coordinate 5,045 of JBBYHM010163704.1, forward strand.
CCCTTAAAAAGAAATTAAGATTACCGAGATCTTTGAGAAAGAACCATTTAGATAGTTTATGAAATAGATCTTAACAGCTACTTTATTTTTGCCTATGATCAAAAGATCATCAACATAGATAAGGAAATAGAACAAAAAGAGTCTGTGGAGAAGATGAACAGTGATGCATCAATAATTGAATTTTGAAAATGAAAACCAAGGAGAAAAGAGATCTACTTCTAATACCAAGCTTTTAGAGCCTATTTGAGACCATAAATTGCTTTACGTAGTTTGCATACATAGTTTAGATTATCTTTGTTAAAGAATCTTAGAGGCTAAGCTAAATACACTTGCTCAAACAATGTGTTTAAAATGTTATTAGCTTGATAACAAGATAGAAGGTATCTTGTAATCAATGCCTAGGAGTTGAAAAAAGCCTTTTGCCACTAGTTTGGCTTTATGTTTATCAATAAAGCCATCTGGTTTAAGTATTAGCCTAATGATCCATTTATAGCTAAGGACATTTAGTTAGGAATTAAGTGGAATAAGATCCCAAGTGTGATTTTTGAGTAAGTCGTTAAATTTAAAGTGATGGCTACACTAAGACAAGTTAGTTCAAAAGTAGGAGGTAGAAGATGTTTTAAGACTCAGTGACCATGAAATGTATTGGAATAGCAGGTTGATGAGAACTAGGAGTAACAGGGTGAGTACTTGACTCAGTAAGATTTTTCATAAAAAGAGAAAAAGACCATTACCTAATATAAAGAAATAGTGGGAGAAATCTGTTGTGAAATCTTAGAAAATGAATATCAATAACTAAAATAGTAACCTGTGTTGCAAAATTTGGACATGATATAGTATTAATATACTAATGAATTACTACAAATTTTTGTAAGGAGTTTATGTGAAGAGATTTAAATGGGAAACTGGTTTTTTATGGAACAAGACATGATATGATATATAGATTTGTTAGAGGAAGGGTCAATAATGAAATACACTCTGAGAGGTATACTATCCTAAGAAAACACAACTTAGATTTTGGTTGCATTTTGTGGCTGCTATAAGGATTGAGCCAGGGATGCCAAAGATTCTAAGTTTGTTGTAAGTTAGAGGAGTTTGAAATAAAACCTCATATCATGATTAAAGTTGATTAATGTTGTTGAGTGATTGTTTATAAGATAAATAGCTGTTAGACATACAGAAGACCAAATGGTAAGTGGCATAAAGGCATGATGAAGAAGGGTCAGTCCAATTTTAACTATATGCTTGTGTCTTTTTTTTCCTGCTGATCCATTGTAGTCAAAAGTACAAGGTTGCATAAAAAAGTGAGAGATACCATGACTATTAAAAAGATATGATACTTTCTTATACTTACCACCATTATTTGAATATATAGAAATAATGGATGCAGTAAAAAAATTCTTAGTAGTGCCTTTGAATGCATGAAAGATTGTATAAACATTAGATTTTGACTTCGTAAGAAATAGCCATTTGTTTTTTGTATAGTGATCAATAAACATAACATAATATCTATTACATTGATGGGTGCTCTGTGTGTTGGTCCTCAAACTTTAACGTATAGTAATTTTAGAAGTTTAGAACTTGATAAATTAGATTGAGAAAAACAATTTATGTTTTTTATTACAAGGGCAAGAATCACAAACTGACAGTGTACTCGAATTCTCATATGATAAATTGAAAGACTTAAGCAAATGATTAAGACTTTGGAAGAAGGATGACCAAGTTAATTGTGCCAGAGATTGATGGAGTTTCCAACATTGATTAAATCTAAAGATGCAGGTATGAAACTGTGAGTTTATATGAGTCATTCTTGCTCAAATCTTCGACAAGTGTTTCCCTCATGCTTACATCTTTCACGAGAAATAAAAAAAAAAAGAAAAAATTGAACAAAAACATAGTTAGTTCTGCAAAATTAAAACATAAAAAAAAAGATTTCTTTGCATATCAGAAACAGATAAAGTGTTAGATAATTAAAGATCTTGGTGTTAGTAGAAATAGAAAATGAACCAATATGACTAATTTGCAAGCCTAGGCCATCTCCAACTAACAGTTTTCCAGGTCCTCTATAATCTATGTAGAGAAATAGATTTGCTAGATCAGTGGTTACATGATTAGATGCCCCCAAGTCTATAACCTAATGTCCATTATTTATAAGGGGGAAGATTACATGAGATTATTATTTGCAAGGTCCCTGACAGTACTTTATTGAGCTAACAAATTTATAATAGCATGGTCATGTTTGTCACATAACATATTGATTTTGGTTGAGGTGATTATCCTGTAGCAAACTGTTTCTTCTTCCAATATGAAAATTAGTTCCTGGTTAAGTTAGAGTAATAAGAACCTTTAGATGGTCCTCCTCTAGAATAATAATTCTTTTTACATTATTTGAAATAGTTGGCATAGGTGGTTGTAGTTATAAGGACAAAGAAATTATCTTCTAGTTTAGGTGTTGCTTCAAAGTTTACAAGCTTGTCATGAAGTTCTTTAAATGAGATGTCTAATTCTTTAGCTCATATAGCTGTAGAGGGTTCTTTAAACTCTGAGCCAAGTTTATTCAATATAAAAATGCAAATATCCTCTTCAGCAATTGTTGATTGTGCTAGTGCTAATCATTTGCAATAGTTTTCATTAATTGCAAGTAATATACTACAAATCTACCATCTTGAGCTGTTAGTGTTAGGTTTTTCTTTGGAAACATGATTCACAACTTGGTCTTGACGGCAAAAGTTTTAGAGGGTACATCACATGCTTTATGAGAAGTTTTGGCAGTTATGATAAGAGGAATAATTGATTCTAAGACTGATTCTACGATAGCATGTAAAATAAATTTATGTTGCCTATGCCAAAATGTATATTATGGATTGAGAACTTATTTTAAGTTGATTGTAATCATTACATTTGGACTTGAATATGTAAAATAAATTTATGTTGCCTATGCCAAAATGTATATTATAGATTAAGAACTTATTTTAAGTTAATTGCAATCATTACATTTGGACTTGAATATGTTCCAGTAAGATAGTTTTCAAGATCATAACTAGTAGGAAATGTAACTAATTTTGCCACAAATGAAAATTTAAAGAAATTAGTTTCAAGGGAATTGTGCTACAGCTTTGATGGAAATAGGTCTAAGAACAATATAATTAGAGCCAAGAGTGATAATTAATGAGTTTGTTTTTGGTTCCATGATAGATTGAGCAAAGGATCAAAAGGCTTTAAGCTTTAAAGGCTCTGATACCATATAGGAAGTGTTGAATTGTTGTGAAGAAGATTAATATTAAAGTGATCAACTTTAGCAATTTATACAAGATATATGACTAAAGTATTTACACCTTTCAGAATATATATATATGATTAGGACAATGGTTTAACCAACTGTAGAAATTATCAATTACATAATTTATGGAGATCATATTTGGCAGTTAATTAGGTTATTATCTTAATTATTAGCTCAGATTGTGCTGACTTAATGTTGGTGTGATTTGTTGAGTTAGCTTTATTCTTGTAGTCCTTAATACTAGATGCCACATCTTCAGTATAATTGTTTGAACCAACTAGATTAAGTCTTGGATTTTAAAATTGCCATTATATTACCTTTTTTTTTTGTTTGTAATCTCAACGTTTTGATTATTTAGAGAATAATATGTCATTTAGGGTTTTTTTTAATACAATTAGGGCGTTCTCGAATTTAACGTGTCCTTAATTTTTCTTTTGAGTAATTTTTTAGTTTGACACATTTAAGGTTTTACTTATAGAATATTCTCTCCAAATATTGAATCTTAGTTGGCAAAAATAACTAGCTTTTCTTCTTATTTACTAGACAAATCCTTGTAGATAAAAATAACTTTGTTGTATTTGTATTTTGTCAAAAAGAAGTTTATAGTTTGGAGATAGGGACAGAGTTGTAGATGCTATGATTTGAATCTAACCTTCCTTGAAGCCACCATTTAAAAATAATTGCACAAATAAACTAGGTTAAGTTTCAGGTTTTTGTTGTATTTGACTATGCCTTTTGTTCTTAATTTGTTGAATGAATTTATTATTTTATGACCAAAAAAATGTGGCAGTTATTTAGAGTAAAAATGTTCAAAATAATACTATGGATTTAATTTAAAATATAAAAAGGTCATATATGATGAAACAGTAACAAATTTCTATTATTTTTGTTTTTATTAATTTTCATTTCCTTATTTTTGATATTTTTTTTTTAAAAAAAATCTTCATTCTTTAATATTTTTTGGACTCTACCTTAATTGGTATTTTAAAGAATATATGCTTATGTCCATGTCTGCTAATGATAGAAGAAAAATCAAAATCTTTGATAGAATATTCATTTTCCTTATCTCTGTGATTAGATTGAATAAGAATATAAGTAAACTGGTAGTATTTTTATATTTTTTTGGTGCAAAATTGTGAGTTAGAATTTGGCTTGGGTCGAGTCATTTTGTATAAGGTTATTTTAAGTGAAAATTTGAAGAATCTTGAGTTTGAATTATCTCAAATTCAAGTTATTCTTAGTTTAGATTTTATTTTGATATGACATTTGAGTTTTTTGAGTTTATATCATTTGACTTAAGTCATTTCAAGGCCATATTATTAATTTTAAAACTGAATCAATATAATTTTGGTATACCTCTAATTATATTTAAAGATATTTTAGAGGTGATAAGTTAATGAGTTGGACTTTGTTTAGGTTCAATCATTTCTTGATAGATAATTTCGAGCAAAAGAAATTTTTAATCAATTTGAGTTTGAATAATTTCAAATTTTATTTTTTTGAGTTTGGATCTTTCAAATCTATCATTTGGATTTTTTTTAAGTTCAAATTATTGAGCTCAGGTCGTTCTAGGTCCACTTTATTGAATTTTTAAAATCAAATCAATATACTTTCAAATTAATTTTGTTAGATTTTTTTCATGTTTAAGTTTGATGAATTTAAATTGTTAACTTTTTTTTATCAAACCGAACTAGATAGAATTCAAGTTTGATTTAATTAAAATTTTGGGATTAGAAAATGCTTTTGCAACTTTAACCACACAAAAAAATGAACATTTGAAGTCCTCAAGTTGGTATAATGATAAATTCAATCATTATCGAATTAAACGAACTTGTTTCAATGAAAATAATTACAATTATCTCCTATACCGATGGTGGAATAAAAAACTCCAAAAGTTGAGTCAATGGGGTGATGTTTGTCACCTATTTGTTTATTTATTTATTTATTTTTAGTTTTTTTTAAATATCCAATAATTATTCCATGTTTAATTTGGTATTTTTTTCCAAATGGAACTAATGTTATGTTTGGTTGACTGAAATGAAATAGAGCTAGATTAGAATGGAATAACTATAGTGGTAATTTGGTTAGTGGAATAGAACACTATAGAATTTGAACCTTCAACAAAAGGGATTCTAATTCGCTAAAGCAATTTCTTATTCTACCCAAATGTGGAATAGCCATTCAGTTGTGGGGCACTTAATGGTTATTCAAGGATTTTGCGGAATAAGGTCATAATCAGCTATTTTGCTCAATAGTTATTCTGCGAATCAAACAGCCGAGTTACTACAGTGCGCTGAATAGACCTATAATGAAAAAGCTATTACAGTGAACTAGATATGGTGCAAATGTTTCATAAAATCACAAACTATTTTTCTATATTCATATTTCAAAGTTGTTCTGATTAATAATTCTTAGCTAATTAATTTAAAAGTAAAACCACTATGACACATGTTGATACTCGATTATATTATCAAGTCTTATAGTTTACAATCAATCACATCAACCCACATTAAGCTCATATGAAAATGACCTTCAAATAGGATTAAGCCGACAAGAATTAAATATATATATATATGAAAAATTCAAAATTTAATTTAGTTAGTTCGTATAATTATTTTTAAAAAATGATATTAAGAAGGTCTAAAATTTGAATTTGGATATCTCTAACCCTTACTTAGTTGATTCATACAACGAACTTTAAAAGATGAAACCCATTGAGTCTGAAATTCGAATCTGAGCATCTTTAACCTTTTGACTCAATTGGTTCATACAATTATCTTTAAGAGATGACATCCAATAAGTCTAGAGTTTAAATTCAAGTATTCGTAATCCTTTAATTGAAATTGTTTAAATAACTATTTTTAATAGGTGACATCCAGCTGACTTAAAGTTCAAATCGTTAGTTGGTTTATATAGTTATCTTTAAGAGACAGCATCCAACTGTCTAGAGTTCAAATCCAAGCATTTGTAACCCCTTCCACCGTGATCTCTTTTGTACCAAAAATAAATAAATATAAAAACAACTTTGTATAGATAAGCAAGCTTAAATAACACTCCACTTGGCATAATTACAACTCAAATATTTCGAATTTAATATCATAAGCAACAAAGCATGATGTGCTAGTTTCAAGATTGAAGCTAAGATTAGGCTAATTAATTAAACTAAATTAGGTACAAATCAAGGGTTCTAATTTTCTTTCAAATTAATTAATCACTGTTTGTTTGTCTTTAAAAAAATTATATATTTTGGAATTTGGAGGAGACATAGGGAGACAGGACAACATGACGGCAATGATATTACATAATTTTAATTTATAAATGCTTACGAAGTAGAAACAACATTATTAAGTTGTCTGCTACAAAAACCATGCATTAAAATTAATATTAAATGTTAAATATTAATATTAATATTAATATTAACTTGCTAGTTGTATATGTAAAGCATCAACACACGCTTGCAGGCAGTCAGAATGATGCTTATTTGTTTATTTAATGAAAGAATTCTTGTTTTATTTAATTGTTATAATAATAGCTTACCTATTATTACATTATTTTAAATAGTGATATCATAAATAAAGCTAGCATAGTATTTATCTTAAGTAATTTTAAACTTGCACGGATAAACAAATGAAATATAATTTTCTTTATATTTATGTAATACTATTTATAAAAATAATAATGTACTAATTTTAAACCTATACTATACACGGATAAACAAATCAATTTTAATTTTTGTTACATTTATATAATATTATTCAAAAAGTTAAATATATTTTATTTTGAAAATGATAATGTATTTATAATTTAGATCAGATAAAAATTATTCATGTTAATACAGTTGGAATCTAATTTCATTAATGGTAATGAAAAATATTTATAAATATAATAATTTAACATGCACATTTGACTCTTATGTCATATAAAAATATGATTCAATAAATGCACTAGAATCTTTTATCTTTTAACTTGTTAAAAAAACAATACACATATATTCCAAAAACAACACATAAATAAGGTTAGTAGAGTGTTTATGTTAATTAAGTAATTTATTGTTAAGTATTATCAAATTATGACAAAATGTGAGTTCTATGATTCCCTTGTGAAATTTAGAACTACTAATTATTTGCAAGCTAGTTTTCAATAATAAAATTTTTTAGCATTTTATCTTTATAATTAACTTTCAAACTAATCATATTTTCTCCGTTCACAAGTTCGGTCAAAAGGAAAAAAAGATAAAAAATTTTTTGTATTTAGAGCATCGACAGTATATATATTTATATATTATTAACAGATTAAATAATACTTTATTCGTAAAATAATAATATTATTTAATTTATTGGTAGCATATAAATTAAATATAAATTCTTCTTTTAATCTTAGGAAACTCCCAAGTTTCTGGGCCCAAGACCTTTTTGTGTCTGAAGTCCAAAACCAGTTTCTTTCTCCCAAGCCCAATAACCCTTGGCAGCCGAAATTAGTCTTGAGAATGGTTTTTTTTTTTTTAATGACCAGCCTTGTGGGACAATTCGTACAAAATTTCATAATTTATATATTTATATTTTATTTATATATTTTATTTTTTTATAATATTTAAAATATTTTATATTTATATAAATTTTAATATTTTAATAATTAGTATCATACGAATTTTAAGATACATATTAGTATCATGTTTTGATTACTTTATCTGTCATAATCGTGAAATGGTGCTGTCTTCTTGCCCAGCAAAACCTCCAAGTCCAAGTTTCATGTAATTATAAATAAATGAAAAAGTTTAACGGCTCCCTATAAATACTAGTTAAGGTTTCTAAAATAAAAAAATATAGATAATTATTATATTATTTTTTTTAAATTATCTGAAAATGATTGATTTGATGCAAAAAAATTTCAAAATAAAAAATTTTGGTAATTAAAAAATTTTTATAGACATCCGTTAAGCAAACCTTAAATAAACAAATAAATATTGTGTGAGGCTTGGCAGCCGCAAATCGACAATTTTGCTTACTGCCAATTGTGTTTGATCCACAAAATTAGATCAAAAGTGAAGCATTTGAGGGCTAGAGGCTTCAATTTGCCCAAGCAAAGAGTATAGAATTTCTATTGTGGACTTGGATTATATGTCATTTTGGCCCAAAGGATTTTGTTGAAGGAATTTTATCTGGTTTTGTTACGGCCCTTAATTATGGGTTTTTTTGGGTCAAACTGAGAAGATATTTGTAATGATGTAAAAAAAAATTAAAATTGAAAACAATAATAATGGCGTTAAGAATGGAAACATAATAAATACTAATATCTTAATAAAAATAAAAGAAAAATTCACAAATTCGACTTTCGAAAGTGGAATTTAAAAAGAAAATTTGGGCCATTTAGAATTTTTATTTCAAATTTCAAGAATTTTAAAAATTTCAAAATTTGTTTTGATAAACAAAGAAACTTTATTTTAGAATTTTGAAAGTTTTTCTACAAATGAGTTTCGTTCTTAAAATCCCTTATCGAAAAACATTCTGACGGTAAATAGAAAAATTCTTCAAAAGGTTTAAAGACAGCAGATCAATTCTCCACAAAATAAAAAATAAAAATGACCGGATAAATTGTCTAAAAATATTTTTCCAAAAAGAATCTAAATGTAAAAAAAAAAAATGAATTTTCTTAAAAAAAAAAAAAAACTAAGGACAACAAGAAGATTTTTCAGAAAACTAGAGGAAACGTAGACAAATTCTCAAAGCAAAAAAAAAAAAAAAAAAAAAAAAGAAAAGAAAGAAAACCTATACATGAAATTTTGTTTCACTACCTAATGTCAAGAGTACATCATGCAGTCTCATTTGAAACATCAAAACGTTAAGGTTTCATCATGGACTTGCATCTAAACAATTAGTAGAGTAAATTTTGTTTAGAACGCTCCTTTATTAGGTCTATGGACACCTTTGTTATATCCAATGTCAGCCGAAGTTTAAGACAGTATATGACCATGTTCATGAGGCATATCTCCAATGATTCACCAGAGTGCTCCAAAAAAAAAAAAAAAAAGGAAATCAACATTTGTTCAAGTTAGCTTATATGCATAAGCCGATTAAAGGTATGTTGGGAAAAATAAAGTAGACGAGTAGGTAGAAACGAGATTGAAATTAAGACTTCGAGATATGATAAATCGTTTTTTTTTTTAAGAGTTATTTATTTCAGCACAAAATTTACTAATGGGTTTAAACAATAATACTTTTATAATAAAATGAAGCTTTATAAGTTCTGCAATTAATAATATTGAAGTATTTTTTAATCTCTTATTTTTTCTATCAAACTTTTAAAATTTTTTGAAATAAATATTTTGAAAAGTGAGAATGATATTTATAGATTACTAAAAGATAAAATCAAAAAGATACATTTCAATTAAAAATTTTTTTCATAAATCATTGCAACTAGTGACTATTAAATATGCATATTCTCATCTAATAAATGCATAATTTCATCTTACAATTATATTCTTTCGTCCAAAAAATATACTACTTTATCTAAATATATCTTTTTACAAAAAATGATGGTTATATACTTTTTCATCCAGAATGGATGTCGGATGGCTATATATTATTTATAACCTACTACAAGTACAACATGATAGACGTGTGCCTCACACCTCAAGGTATAAAAAGACGTTAAGGTAAGATTCAAAACTTTTTGACCGTCATGTTTTGTGCATTGTTTTTTTCCTTATTTCTCTATGCGAATTTGCTCAACATTGAAGAGCACCTTGAAATCTAAAAGATATCAAAAGGACTGTATTTACATCTTAAATCAGTAAAGTGTTATGCTGGCCATACTATTTGACAAGGCAACATGGAGATTGAAATTTTGGTGGTTTGAGTTTGAACTTGAAAGACTTCTAAACGTATCCAAGTACAGGTAAAAAAATGTTCATTGTTTTTTTTACCTGTACTTTCTTGATTTTCATTGTTCATTTTCCTGTCACTTTAACCTCTCATAATCCTTCCTCAAATAATTAAATTATGGTTATGAATGAAATACTAACTATACAATGTAGGCATCATGGACAAAGATCAAAATTGTTATAATAATGACAGAAAAACTAGGAAAAGGAAGACCAAAAGCAGAAGTTGACTACCGTACTGCATTGTTATAGTTTGAAAATTGATTTTTGAATAAAATGAAGTGTTCTTAAATTATATACATCCTAATACAAAAAGGGGTTTAAAACTTTTGGTTCACATTTTACTTCTTGTTTCACCTCCCCCAGATATTGTCCCCCATTTATCACAGTTGCTTTGGTACTCAACACAGCCTCTTCCAAACCCCACAGCTAGAACTACAGGCCAAACTAGAGTGTCGATGAGCTCAAAAAAGCTGCCCCAGTCCCTGTAAATAACCCAAAACTCACACTTTCTCCCCTACCCCATTCGTCAGTTTGTTAAGTCTCTCTCTCTCTCTCTCTCTGGATGGCGTGTCACAGCAGATTAATACTTACACAAAAACATAAGCAAAAAATAAATAAATAAATAATTTAAAAGAGTGAAAAGATGAAACAATTTTTAGAATCCTTCTACCTGGTTGCTCAATGATGCGTCTCAGCCAGGTCCAGCAGCTCCTACCCTTCCGCCGCCTTCTGATCCCCCCAAGTCCGATCCCCGACTTGAACCATGCTCGAACCCATGTCCAACTGGCGCCCCAATGCAAGTGTAGTCGGAGTCTGGTGCGGCCAAGTAGTTTAGGTTTTGGTGAAGGTACTGTGATGAACTTCTGCTTCCATGGAAACGACCTACGTAGTAGTAGTTCATGGGGTGATCAGTTGGGTGTTGGGAAGGATAGGAGCTGAGGCACGACGGTGATGGGTGTAAATGTGGTTGCACTGGCGGCTGTGACGGTGGTGGGCCTGGTGACATGAGCGTTGAAGAAGTACCAGAGAACAGTCTTGGTGGGTAAACTGATCTGAATAGTTGTATTGGATCAGAACCCAGGTTGCCTCCATGATGATAGCTCGGATGGCAGCTACAATAATTGGAATATTTCATAATTAAGTAGAAAGATTAGTAATAAACAAGATCATGAGGCATCAATATTCAAAATTATTTGAATAAATTCCATCAAAGTGCTCGCTTTATTTAAGTGTAAAACAAATAAGATTCCTAAGAACTTACCCTAGATGCCCTTTGATGGCCCAGTTATTGTCCTTGAATACTAGCAGACGAGCCCGGTTCAGTGTCTCTGTCTCCCTTTCTGACCACCCAAACAGTAACGCAAATCAAATCAATGAAAAAAGTAGTCATAAACATGAAAAACCAGACGAGACCAAGAAATTCAGCGACGAAAATGACTTGGTTTTCATCGATTGACATGACCGCGCTTCATGGGCAAAGCTATCATAACAACCTCTGACAATTCTCATAGTGATTTGGCTGGAATTCAAATTGCAGTGATGATTACATTTGTGTTCGTATTATGTTTTTGTACTACGTTTATGTGATAAATTTACCTCAAAACATATGTGAGATAAAAAACTGAAACGACTTGCCTTGTCGGTGGCGGTTCATGTGTCCCCCAAGAGCTTGAGATTTGCGAAACTTGAGGGAACAAAACCTACATTTATAGACCTTCTCGCCCTCATCTTTCCCATCCCTAGCGCCATTTTTCTTTTTCCTATCTCCTGCGTCAGAGATCGCTAATTAGAGCAACTTCGATGAAACCAGTCTTGGCCCAAAACCCGAGCCCTAATTTACCTAAATCGTGTACAAACTTTAAAAAAACTTATTAAAACACTCAATTCTGTACATTTCTTTTTCCAACATTCCTTTCTCTATCAATTTCAGTAAATATTAGCCTATGAATAATAAAATTAGAACCATAAAATAATAGTCGTAACATTATCTTACAACGGTTATCTAAAGAGAAAAAGCATAGATTATGTTGTTAATGTTGATTAGAGTTGCAAAAGCAGAAAATTATACCTGAGGAGGATCCTTCTCCAAATACATGTTTACCATCTTTAATCCTAGTGCTGTCGTCAGGCAAGTTGTTGAGGTCTAAAGGGTTCTTTGGTGGTCTCCTGCAACAGCAAAAAGTTGAACAAAATTTCAATTAGTTGAAGGGATTTGAAAGAGGTTAAAGCGAAAGAGAACATGAAATAGAGGAGGAAGTGAAGGATGTTGTGGAAGGCCTACATGGTATACCGACAATTTGAAAGAAAAAAACATGAGGGAAAAAAAATCTTTCAGATAGGAAGATTAACCAAAGCTCTAGAATTATAAGACCAGTTTGAGACTGTCATATAGATCATGATTTATATTGTGATTGCAGACTCATCACCTTTTATTTACTATGATTTATTTTTATAATAATAATAATAATAATAATAATAATAATAATAATCGAAATTACGAAAAAAGTATTATATTGTAGTAACTATTTAAATCTCGAGAGCTCTTGGCAGAGAAAAGAAGCTTTGAAAGTTCTCTGTTTGTTTCTCTGCCACCCTGTCTTGGATTCATCTCCTCTCTCTCTCAAATTGAAACAACAATAAGGGACAGTGGGTCTCGTGACTTTACAAAGGGGAAGCTTGAGTGTTTGGGTTTATGCTTATAGACTCTTTAAAAGGCCTATTGCTTATTCACCCTATTATCTTATATTTAAATTGCAGTCATATATATATATATATATATATATATTATATTGCATTATATTTATTGTAATTGCCTATATAACAAATGTTATCAAAATCAATCACATTAAACATTAGTGGATATCGAAGTCAGAAAAATTTAAGTCACGAAATAATGATCATAATATCACATTATAAATATTATTTAAATCTACGTTGTAAATTAGTTTCATGAAATAATGAATGGAGCAAAATAGTTACAAGGATTGCCAATAGGATTTACCATAAAAAGCTTGCAATCAAATCTATGTTGCTTAAATTCAAGAAGAGCGTAGAATATAGGTATGCATTCGATACAAATATATTTAGATTTTTTAAGTTTTTTTTAATAAATTAAATACTCTAAAAAAAACTAAAGAATCGAAATTACATAGAACCCCATGTCCTTCAACTCCTTTACAAAGTAATGCACTTTAAGCAAAAAAAAAAAAGCTTCAAACAATCCAGGATGATGGAAAATTTTCCGAACATGATTTCAAGCCCTAAAATTAAGCATCGAGCTTACTCATTATTCAAAGAGAATTGCGCATGCATGCTAAAAGTCGAATGGCTGGTCTACGTGTAAGCTTTAAGGCTTCCTGGGGGCATCATTAGTACCTTGAACTTTGCCATGGAACATGGACTTGTTGCTATCAATATGTCATTATCAAGTTTTTTGTGATATTAGCTGGGATATAGATAGAACCTCACAAGAGTGTTGTTTTATTCTTTGCAAGAAAACATACAAAGTTCTGCATCACCTAAGCTACCAGATAAAACAATAGCCAATAAGCAACAACTCAAAAAATGTTCATGGCCAAATTTTCCTCTTCTCAAGTTCAAATTGAGTTAGGTTTAAGTTTCAATCTAAAAACTTGAATTATTATTCATAAAATAAATAAAATATTTAAAAATATTTTTACATTAATATTTATATATTTTATAATTAAATTTAAACAAAAATATTTTTATTATTAAATATTAATTTAAACTTAATTGAGTTGACCTAAATTTTTTAAAATAATCATGTCCAAAATTGACCAATATAAACTAGGCAGAGCGAACTTAACAAATAACTTGGTCCTTCGCCAGTTTACCCAAACTTCAATGTACCCCATCGAAGAAAAACTTAACCCAAAATATAATATTCATTCAATATAAAAACAAAAGTTACTGTGCTTTGTTCTGTTTTATCTTTGTTTATTTTCTTAAGGTTAAATACTTAAGTAGTCACTGTACTTCAGTCCGATTTTTAATGTAGCACTTAAGGAAAAAATTATAAATTTAATATTCGTATTTTTATTTCATCATATATGTTGATCTTTTAAACTAATATCATTAGTCAAACATTAACGTGATAGTTAACTGATAGTAAAAGTTTGACATGTAGCAAAATACCATATCAGCATAAAGGAAAAAATTTTCAATTTTTAGATTTTTTTTCATGATGATGTGGCATTTTTGCTACATGTCACACTTTCGTTGGCGATTGATTGCCATATCAGCGTTTGACCAATGGTGTTAATCTAAAGAGTCAATATGCATGACAAAAAAAATTAAAATACTAAATTGATAATTTTTTCTTCAAGTATCAAACTGAAAATTGAATCAAAATACAAGATAAAATGAATATTTAACCCAATTTTTATAGGAAAAAATTTACATACATAATAAACACACATACATAAAATTTTCATCCCTTTTGTTTTTCAAAAATATTATTATAATCCACAAAAATTTTATCGATTTTCACTTAAATATCTAGAATAAGAAAATGATAAACACTTCAAAACTTTTGTTATTAAGTAAACAAAAATCACTTTAGGTTTAAAAAAATATGATTATCACCTTCAAAACATAAATTCAAAACATGTTAAAATTTTGTACATGTAAATGTATGTTGATGCATGAGAGCAATAGCTGAGTATAAATCTAGTTAGCACTGCTTACCTTTTCAACATATTCAACTATAGTAGAGTGTATATATATATATATATATATATATATATATATATGAGAAATCCAATTATACTGATATAAAATTAAATTAGTTTTATACACTTTTATAACTTTTTATATGATTTATATTTTAACAGACTTACTATTGGATTTAGTAATATATAATTGTATTCTTCGTGTATGTAAAATTTCAACTCGATCCAATATCTTATCATATCAATCTGGAAATAGTATTTTTTTCAATATATATTTAATGTTGAAAAAGCTTTTTATATCAAACAAATAGTTATACTTTTTTAATTGACTCAAAATTTGACATACATAATTTATGTACATAGAAGATAAAATACAATGATTAAACTAAACAAATATAAACCGTACAAAAAAATAATAAAAGTGTGTTGGCAAAGCACAATGGCAACGGATTTCCAAAAATATCCAAGAATTATGAGAGGGTTATTGATTTTGGCATTCCTTAAAAAATGGAGCAAAAGTGGTAGACAATTTGGATGCATTTGATTCTCGTAAGACTATAAAGTAAAAGATGCCATAAAATGATTTAATAGAGCTTGGATACAATTCCATTTAGTGAACATAGTACTACATTTTATATTTTTTACTTTTTTGAGGTTAGGTAAGATAAATTTGGTAATGTTAGATATTAAATAATTATACGATACAAATAACATAAAAATTATTAAAAATATGTAAATTACGATATGGTATAAAAGTTAATATAAAAAATGATATTAATATATGAATGACTCAAAATTATATAACACAAATTTTTAGCATGTCAAATTTTATATAAATATACATTATCTTAAAATATACTTATAATACTTGAAAATAACATGAACATAATTTATACAAATGTATGAATTACCAGATATAAAATAAGATAAGTGTTGAAGAGGTTTTTCTCTTCTTAGTTTGATCAACTTTTTTTATTAAATATCTTAATATCTAAAGGGGCTTTTAATGTTCAACTAACCTAAGCTAAAAAGGGTAGGCAATGTTAAGCAATGCAAGATTTGATTTGAGCTTTTATGTATCTAATTACTAATTGTCCCCTTTCTTTATGTTCTTCAATTTTTAACACAATAATTCTTTCCCTAACAAAAAATTCACAAAAAAAAATAGGACTTTAAATGTGAGATTTATTTTAATTGGTTTATGTAATTTTATGAATAAATTTTAAAATATAACATTTAATAAATTTAATATTTAAATATAAACATTTACATATTGCAATCCTTTTCTTTTATCTCGTTTCACTTTCTTTTGTACAAAAACCAAGAGTGAGCACTACTCGATTGAATCAACTAAGTCAATCGAAATTTATCCTAATTGGTTCATTTGGTTTAGTTTAGTCAATTTTTGATAAAATCCGGTTAGGTAAATTGGTTTAAATGTGTTTATTTGATCAGCTTGTGGTTTTTTATTTTTTCTAACAAAACTAATCAAACAAACTAACACCTAATTAAAAAATGATTAATTTATATTTTATTTACATTAATCATACTCAACCCATTATCATATCTTCTAATCTCATAAACTCAAATAAAAAAAATTAAATTGAGATAACTAATCAAACTGAACTGAAATTTAGTTAATTCAATCTATTTTTCATGTTCGATTGGTTTATTCAGTTTTTAAAATTTCACAATCGAATTAATCACATTCTCAACCTCATAAAATATAAATTTTGCAATCAAACCTAGCAATATGATACATTGCACAAACTCACATGAAAAGAACTAAAACATGGTATAAAATATCATATGATGCAAAAATATAAAACACACAATACAAGACGTAAATGTTTCAAATTTTACATAAATACAAATCGTTAAAGTATAGAAATTTTTTTAAATCTAAAAAACCTTAAGTAAAATTATATATTAAAAAATTATACGAATATGATAAGATTACATGAATGGTAAGAACTACTTACAATCCATGCAATTTTAAAGGACAATGATACGACGTCGTTGCAATCCATCCGTCGCACGCATCGCTCGCGTTGGCGCCGGGAGGCTGATTCGAACTTCCGACAGATAAATCAATCTCTAAACGAAACCCGCGAACTCAACTCCAAACTCTTAACACTTTTTTTTAATTAATTCAACCTTAGAATTTGTCGGAAAAACATGAGTCGAAAGAGAGACAAACCCTACTTCTCACGCCACGCCCCTGCTTCCATCTCTAAACGCCGTCGTCCTCTGCCGCCACCGCAGCCGCCATCTGAGAATGAAGACAAGCCAGCTTTCAAGCCAAAGCCGCCGCCGGCTGTGGTTATCATGGGTCTTCCCCCAAATTGCTCGGTGCTCGATTTGAAGTCGAGGTTTGAGATCTATGGCTCAATCTCCCGCATCCGCATCAACGGGGATGCTGTCGGATACATAGCGTATCGCTCCAAGGAATCCGCCGAGTCTGCCATTGCCGCTTCCCTTGATTCCTCTTTCGGCATCACCATTGATTCCAGAAGGGTAATTATATATACAACTGAATTTAATTTCTTAACTTCTTGTTTGGATACTTATAAGGTATGGGAAAGTGGTGCTTCAGTTTGAGCCTAATTTGACTAATTAAACTAAGTTGGATAGCTTTAAGCCTGAATTGAAACTAAAAGCGTCAATTAAATCGAAAGTTTTACCCTTCAATGAGGAGCTGAATTTAAAATTTAGAGCATTTCTTTGTTGCTCAAAATCCACGACAAATTTAGAAGAATCGAGATCTATTGATAATTGTTTTCAAAAATAAAAATTCAAAAAGTCATCTTTGTCATCCCCAATTATGTTAAATTAGAATCACGTTCTTCTTTAATACTGTTCAATTCAACATATAAAGAATTTTTTTATCGAGATCAGTTAACCCTAAAAATATTTTATTTTATAGCGATCAAGAGGAGGTTCCAAATTCTGAATTGTGATTTTGCTTGCAGATTCAAGTTTTGTGGGCAACCGACCCTTTAGCTCAATGGAGAGACGGAGTGGGGATCAGTGCCAATAAAGATAATGGGTCGTCGTCCTCATCGAAGCTTTTGCGGCCTGAGGTGCCATTGAGAAGGCATGGAAGAAGTAATAAGCTTGCATCAGCTATTGTCAACCCAAGAACTGCTGATGATGACTATGATGGTTCTTCTTCAATGTTAGAAGTGCCATTTAAAGGTAGAGATATTGTTGCTTATGATGATATTATGTAATTTGCAGGGATTAGGTGTTTTTGGGATCTGCCCACTTTGTAACAATAGTGCAAGTTTGAATATTAGCTTCTTTTTTTCACAGTCAATTTCTTGAATCTAATATGGCTTTTAGGGTTGAAATGGTTTGGGTGTTGGAGTTTGAAGAAATGAGTGGTAGCAATGGTGTGGCTTTGGTTCCATGGCTTCTAATGATGTTCCTATTGTATACAGTGTTCTTTTTTTTATTTATATTTTATATGTTTTGAAAGATTCAAGTATTTTCCCTGACATGAATTATCTCCATCTATGTTACCCGGTAAGTTTCGGGTATAAAGGATTTAAATTACAATTGTGGATACGTTTTCGGGTTGTTTTGAGTTTATTATGGTCGTAGACATAATGAATATTATTTTGGTCAATTGCGATAAATGTCGGTGGTATAGAAAATTGAATTGCAAAATATTTGTATTGGAGCTGTTATTTAAAGCCTCACGGGTTTGTGTCTAACTTTTGTATACTTTATTTTTTCTATATATATGTATAATATACACACATGTATGAAGGAACATATTCTTACACCAAATCTAAATACGTGACGAATATAAGTGTTGGACATAGATGTTTTAAAGAAAATGAAGAGTTCGGATGCCATAACTGTCTATTGCATATTAGTTCAAGAGAAACTGCATTTGTCTCTAATTGATGAGGTTTTTAGTCGGAGACTGGCAGTCCATTAGGTTTTTCTTATGTTTCATATTCCAGTTGCTCTACTCTGTTTGCATGAATGCAAGTCTTTATCATGCGAGAAGAAGTGGCTTTTTAGTTTAAGATTTGAAGATTTGACAACCGGTTCATGCGTAAGAATGTAAACGAGATATTTATTTCACATCTTATTTAAATTTACTCCGAAAAAAAATTGAATTTAGCTCTGTCTGTCAAGTCGACCTCAAGCTATCAGGCAAGCTAAATCAAGTATCCTAAAATTAAACTTAGGTAGGTTGTACGCTTAATTGAACTGCTTTTTTAGTTAGTATTGAAAATTTTCATATAAAATTAAGTCCTAGTACATTTAATCAAGTTTGAAATTAAGCATTAAATTAAGTTTATTTTTACTAAATAAATAAATTTAATTGAGTAAATTTGAATAATTTGATTTTTAGCTTGAATTGAGTTTAAATTTTAAAAGTAAAATTCAATTGGACTTGAATTTTTATGGTTCCTGATTTGACATGGCTCTCAAACGCCTGTGGCTTTTCTTATACTCTCCACGTTCCGGTGAACTCAAAGGGCTTATTCTCTTTCTTTTTTTCTTTTCGCCCTTTTTAAATTAGTACTCGTAACCTACAACAAGCAAATCTAGTAATTTCGACGTAATAATTTGATATCATATCATTTTCTAATCTTTCTCAACGGATGAACCCTATGCTTGACGGATATATAAATATAATGCATAAGGTAGTTCAATCTTCGACCTGAACTTTTTGCATTGGTTGCAGACTTAACGTCGGATAATATTGAACAATAATTCTTCAAGATTAGATTAAAAGATTTATTTGTCGTTTTTAAATTGTCAAAAATTAATAATTGAAACGGGGTGATGGATATTAATTGAGGCACAGATTAATCGTCTTGGAAAGATGATACATGTCTTTTTGAAAAAAACTAATGCAAAGAAATTGTATTGCACTTCATCCCTCAAAATATAATAAGTTTGTTATACCTCCACGTATGGTGATCGCCAAACGTTACCGACCAACGGTTTCTCCATGCACGGGTGATCGCCAAGCAATATCATAAAGTCGATCGCCCAACAGCACCTGACAGCAATGTGACCTCTCTGACAATGAGTTAAATACAGAGTTGACATCTTCTGAATGACAGCTGACTGACGAAGCCGACCACGAGGCACCATAGCCTGACATCTAGCTCGGCACTGGTCATATCACTCTCAAATCACCTGACACCATGTCTCCAAACAATTTTTATAAAAGGGGCAAGCAAACCCAAAGGTAAGGATTCGACTCCCAAACACACATATAGCATTACACAAAGCACCATTCTGACTTGACCATCGGAGATGGCTCCCAGAGCATAAACTCCAGCGTCCTCTTGACCTTTTATGTATTGCAAGGTTGCACCCGGCTTCCGATACTCGTGAGGAAAGCGTCAATAAAGCTCAATAGCCAATTGTATACTTCGCTAACTCGCACAAGTTAAAAAAAAAAAAACAGAAACTCAACCAAAAGTGACACATTTTTCATCTTATTAATTAGAACTTCCAAAAGACTTTAGTTGAACTTTTTTAAACGACATAATAAAGGAAAATTTTGAAAGGAAGGTTTTCTTTTGAAAAGTGAATGCATAAGAAAGGAAAAGAAGCAAACTATTTATGGGCAAAGTTATTACAAAAACTAACGAGTACATTTAAACTTTTGAGTAGTAAGTAATGGCAAATTTACAAAATAAAAGTCTGATGCATTAAGTGAGCTACGCTTAATTCCTTGCAAGTAAAGCGTTTTGCATTTGATTTTATTAAAATAGTCCAACAATCCTTTTAATTAAGACATTTAAGTATTAATTTTTCAATGAAGATGAAAAACAATGCATGATATAGATGTTATTGCTTGATCCTCCATTCATCGTTTCAACAATCTCTATTCCATAACTAATCATGGAGGCAACTTTAGGGAAACAAAGAATTACGTCACACATAGATTTTCAATATCCTACGTACCCCAGTTTTCTTTAATCAGCATGTCATGGCTATATGTTTTATTTTAATTATAATGAGCGTTTCAGAAAGTAAATCTAAATTCATATAGTAAATCAACCTCACTTTCCCATTGATACACGTGAGACCATCAAGGATGCTCCTGTAACTCTACATTCCACTCAAATGAGCTATAAACCTTATCAAAAGTATAAACATACTTAACCTCCATTACTCTTATAGGATACATGCATCGCATTAGAGGAGATTTTTTATGTTAAATGTGTATTGTTAGTATTTTCCCCAGAGCCAATTAAATTATAAATTCTAAAAAATGTGCATTGTTAGCATGGTGATTACAGGTCACATTGCTCTCTTACTAAACTACTACTATTATTATTATTATTATTATTATTATTATTATTATTAAGGATGTCGAACAGATTTCATGTTATATAGGTTAGAGGTATTCATGGGTAAGATCGTGGTTCAACATCCTGAATTTATTGATCATAAATAATAAAAAATAAAAAATTATTTTTATATTAATATTATATTTTTAATTAAATTTAAATAAAATATTTTTTAATTATTAAATATTATTTTAAATTTGACTGGATTAACTTTGAATTAAAAAAAAAGTGCATATTCAAAACCAAACCCAAGTGGATGGAACTGGTACGCCAGGTCCAGTAAGAGCCATTTACATGTCCTATTGAAAGGTAAACGTAAAATAAATTAGTTGTAATGCTAATTGTCATGAATTCAACATGAAGAATTTATTCTTCATTATAAACTATTTATGTTTTAATCTTTTGTGCATATCTACCTGAGTCCATCTTGTGGGTTTTATATTTATAAAAATATAAATAATGCAAGTTTCGAGACTAGCTCAAATAATTTATAGTTATATAAATATAAATACAAATATAAAATATGAGTTAACTTTGGGTCTTTTTAATATTTGATTTGAATAGTTTGAGAGTTTAACTGATTTTTTTATTTTAATATATTTCATTTTTTATTAATATAAAAAATTTCAATTCATACTTAAACTTATTGATGTGAGGATTGTCTAATTATATTCGTTAAAAGATATTGTCCATCATAGAGTAATGAGGAGACTGTCATCACGGTTTTGTCCTTTGACAAAAACACCACGATGAGAGAAGGGTAGCCCTTGCTCTTATAAGCCATAGTCTAAATTATTGGCTAATTGATGTGGGATTGTTTTCCTCTTAACAATAGCTCCCTAGCCAAGGTGTAGGCTGTGATTGTACCGGGTTCTCATAGACTAAGCCATTTTTTATGTAAGAATTGTCCTGCTATGAGGTATTATATGCTTCGAAGTATATTCATTAAAAGGTATTATCCATCCTAGAGTAATGAAGAGATTGTCATCACAGTTTTGTCCTTTGAAAAAAACACCTCGATGAGAAAAGGGTAGCCCTTGCTCTTATAAGTCATAGTCCAAATTATTGGCTAATCGATGTGGGATTGTTTTCCTCTTAACAATAGCTCCCTAGCCAAGGTGTAGGCTGTCATTGTACCTTTTTTAACTGCTATATAGATCCAGAATGGGTTCTCATAGACTAAGCCATTTTTTATGTAAGAATTGTCAGACTACACCTGCTATGAGGTATTATATGCTTCGAAGCAATATGCAAACTATCATCACGGTTTTGTACTTTGAAAAAAACCATCTTTTGAGAAAAACTATCTTGAAGAGGGAAAGGTGACTCTTGCTCTTATAGGCCACAGTCCAAATCTTTAGATAAATAATGTGGAATCATTGTCCTCCTTAACACTAGCACCCTTTAGCAAAGGCGTAGACTATGGTTTCACATGGGACTAGTACAGATCCAGAAAAGTTTCTTACAAGTTAAGCCATTATTGATGCAAAGATTATCAGATTATACTGTCTATTAAATATTATCCGCCTCGAAGTAGTGCGTAAATTATCTTTACGATTTTATCCTTCGAAAAAAGGTACCTCAATAAAAAAAAAATGGTGCTCACTTTATAACTCACAGTGCAAATTATTTGCTAATCAATGTGAAATCGTTATCCTTCTGAACACTAACCCATTGATAAAGCTGTGCACTATGTTTTTGTTAAAGGCTAGTTTGGATCCAAAAAAAATTTCAATCGATTAAAAACATTATGAGATGAATTATAGTGAGAAGAGAAATTCACCACTAAAGATATCATATTAAAATCTATATATATCTATATATTAAACATATTAAAACTTAAAAAATAATAATGTTCAATTATTTATTATCTTTTATGATTTTTTGTAATATTTTAGTTTTATTTAATATTTTAAAATTTTAAAAATTGTACTCACTCAAAATATGAACATTATTTTATACTAAAATTGATTATATGCTTAATCATAATTTATTAATTTATTTATATAATTATATGCTTTAATTTTATGTTCATATATATATTTATAATAAAATTAAAAAGTATATAAAAATTATTTTATTAAATTAATTAAAAAAACGTTAAAATAGGAAATGAATTGCTAAAGGATCCAGTGAAAAAGGAGGGTGTAGCATAGTGAAAATTGTTTCACCATGCCCCACAATAGTCATCCGAATGGATAGCTAAGTTGCAATTGCACCAAAAAAGGAAAAAAATTCTCATCAGGACGGAGGTTTGACCAAAAATCCAAATGCACCTCTAAGTGTTAGACTTAGAACTAGCATGTGATCGAAGCATATCTGTTTTTATAAGTTATTTACGTTCAATTAAGAAAAAAAAATTAAACTTTGTTTAGATACTGTTGAACCCCATTCTAACTTAGAGTTTGAATAACTCAAATTATTAAAACTAGTGAGTTTGAATACTTTAACATCTAACTCGAATAGTTTTTCAGTTTTAAATTTTTATTTTTAATATATATTTATTATTTATAAATATTAGTGTAAAATTTTAACTTAAGCTTAAACTCAAGTTTCGAACTCAAATAATTAAATTAAAAATTAAAAATAAAATTAAAATTTTTTTAATTTGATAAACATATTTAATAAAAAAATTTCAAATAATTTAATTTTTAGGAAGATCTTAGCTTAGGTGTGCGTTTCGTGGACCAGTCAACATATTTATTAAGAAAAGAGATTTTCTTGGATAACCTTTAATTAATTCAATAATAATTAATTAGTATACATAAATCACTTAGTGTTTTAAAATAGAATTGTAAATTTAAGTACATACCAAATATGAATTGATTTTTTTTCCATAGATATTGGATGATACATTTGAAAATATCTTCCTCCTCACAATTTCATCTCATTAACTTAATCTCCTCCATTATAATACTAGAATCAAAAATCTCCAAAATGAAATCTTTTAGATTTTATATAATTTATTGTGACATTTCTTTGACCATAATAAATACGAATTCATTGAACATAAATGTATTGATTCGTATTATTTTTTGTGTTATAATTATATTTAAAATAAAATATATTTTTTATATTTTGATATATTAATAATTCGTATTATATAATTTTTGATGCATTTATTTATTCATTTTTTTCATATTGTACTATTTCGTATTATATTTTAACTATATTTTTCATGTCATGCTTACATTATATAAATTTTTTGTCTCTAAAATTATCAAACTTAATTGTATATATTCTAGTAGCATGGATTATATTATTAGATACTTCATTGAGGAAAAAAAATTTTAGAAGAGAAAATTAGAGGGAATCCAGGTCAATCCTACCGAGTGGTGTATTCAAATTGTATTAGATTATATAAATTTTAACGTATTCTTGTTTTAATATAGTATTCATATTTTTTATATTATGTTAAATTTTTATTATATTTAGTATAATTTAATCGTATCATATATTTAAAATTGTTAAGTGTAATCTGGGTTTAATTATGCAAATCCAACTTCCTAGTAGACTTCACCAACGACTACATGTGCATGCATAAATACCACAACTAAACTGATCTCAAATCTAATCAGATTCTGTCCCTCCCCTAATCAGTATGTTATTAAATACCTGATATTTTTTCTATTTTTTTTCACCCCTTTGTTTCGAAGACCTTACATATATACCAGGCCAAGAATTACTAAGACATGAGTTAATTCGATTACTAGAGTTCTCATTTTCTCATAAAACAAAAATGGTGGGCAGAAATGGCAGAAAAAGTTCAGAAACCTCCAACTTTTTTTCTCAACCAGATGAAGAAAAGGGCTCTATAGGTTTACTTGATTCAACTGCGAATCAAAGACGGCCTGCAGGATGGAGAGCTGTATCTTTCATCCTAGGTGCAATCTCTTATATTTTAGCTATGCCTTAGGGATTTTAAATAGCAGTTATAATACAATGCAAGAATCATTCTTTTATAGGTTATTTAGAATTGTTCTTTTATAATTTCAACTATTTTTATGGGTTATGTAATAGCATGGGTTAAAAAAATTGAACCGCGTTTCAATCAATTGATGGGTCAGTACATTTATGAGAACTGTTTAATGATTGAACTGTTACAAAATTAGATTTGACGACTAAAAAATATATCAAAAACTGATATTACCGAGAAAAAACTTATTTTATTTTTAATTAATGAGATTTTAATCTCTAATATTTTAGTTTTATATTAAAGGCTATACTATTAAACAAATACATTTTGTATTACTTATTAAATATATTTAATATTTAATATTAAACTTAGTATTTTATTATATTAAAAAAACTGTTGAACTATCTGATTGAATTGATTAAACACAAAATTTGATCAGTTTGGCCTCTAAATTTGATTTTTTTTTTAACTTAATGTTTGCAGCAAATGAAACGTTTGAGAGATTGGCGTCGTTCGGGTTGATGGCGAATTTCATGGTGTATCTGCAGAGGGAGTATAACATGAACTCGGTTCAGGCAGCTATCATCCTTAATGGCTGGTCGGGTGCGTCCAACTTTGCGCCGGTTATTGGTGCATATGTCTCGGATGCATACATCGGCAAATTCTGGACCATTGTTTGGGGATCCTTTGCAGCTATCCTGGTAAAAAGTTTATCGATATCTACGAAGCGTGAACACTTCTCTCAGCGATGTTCAAGTGTTAGATACGTAACTGACGTGATCACGGTTTTGACATACAAAGACATTATTATTATTATTGAATACGTTCAGCTTTGAATAAGATATTTTTTTCTTGTATTTTCTTTAAATATAAAATTGACAATGAAATGTTTGGTTTTAATTAAGGTTCAAATTTTTAAATTAAAAAATAATTTTAAGAAGTTATTTGCACATTAATATTTAATTGAAAAAGTGTCAATTTAATATTTTTATTATATATTATTATTTAAAAATATTTTTTTACCATATTCAACTGTGCCCATGCTTTTAACTTTTTTTAAATTCCCATATTAATATATTTATATGATGTCATACTCGGATTACATGGTCGTAACCGTGCTTCTTTTATATATATACACACACACACCATATCAGAGTCTTTAAACATGCTAGAATCTAATTAATCACATGTGATATCTCCCACTAATATGGCAGGGAATGGTGATCCTGACATTAACAGCAATGTTACCCCAACTACGACCTCCGCCATGCGCCCTTGAAGAACAACAAGGCCAATGCATCGGCTACAATGGCACCCAACTCGGGGTTTTGATCGTCAGCTTGTGCTTGTTATCCATCGGCAATGGTGGGATCAAGCCCTGCAGCATCCCTTTCAGCGTCGATCAATTCGATTTAACGACCGAAGAAGGTCGGAAAGGAAACAACAGCTTTTACAATTTGTACTACACCACTCAAACGATCGTCCTGTTGATCACTCAAACTGTCGTAGTTTATATCCAAAATGATGTTAGCTGGACGTTTGGGTTTGGACTTCCGACGATTTGCATGGCCTTTGCCATTGTTTTGTTCTTCATTGGAACGAAATTTTACGTATATATAAAGCCAGAAGGAAGTGTTTTCGGTGGCGTAGCTCAAGTGTTTGTCGCTGCTTACAAGAAACGCCGGCTTTATCTTCCTGCCGATGACAGAGCTGATGGGCAATTCCATGATCCGCCATTGAAGAGAAGTTTGCTTAGGCCGCTCCATCTCACCAGACAGTACAGGTGATGTATATCTTTCTTCTTAAATATACTGTCTACTTATGTTCTATGAAGCCCGGACAGTTTAGTTAGAAAAGTGTTCAAGTGTTAATCACGTATTTGATACGAATATGATTCCAACGTAGTATAATAAATGTTGGACAAGTAAGGATACTTCAAAAAAAATAAAATCGAACATGGTCCAAATATGGCCGTCTCCTTATGTACCCGCATCCTAATCTTTTAAAAAATCCCCTTATCTCCATGTCTGTGTCTTGTCATATACCCATATTACTGTCTGTGTTGGTGCTTCCTAGCTTAAATTTAAGAAATGGAACTTAACACCAACTTTTTTATTGTGCTTATATTTGTTATCAGATGCTTAAATAAAGCGGCTCTTGTGATGGATGATGAAGTGAAAACAGATGGTTTTTGTGTGAATCCATGGCGGCTCTGCAGTGTGCAACAAGTTGAAGATGTTAAATGTCTTTTAAACATTATCCCCATTTGGCTAGCCAGCATACTTGGCTTCCTTGCCATGAATCAACAAACAACATTCACGGTAGCTCAAGCTCTGAAGATGGACCTCAATCTTGGTTACAACATCGAGATCCCCGCTGGTTCAGTCAGTGCAATTACGCTGATCGCGATCGCTATATGGCTGCCATTTTATGATCGAATCCTGGTACCGAAGCTCGAAAGAGTCACGAAGGTAGAAGGGGGGATCACACTACTTCAAAGAATCGGGATCGGGAACATTTTCTCGATCCTAACGATGTTAGTTTCCGGGTTCATCGAAACAAAGCGAAGGCAGTCAGCCCTTTCCCATAGCGGCGGCTCCGACGGCGTTGCTCCAATGTCAGTCATTTGGCTAACTCCCCAGCTGATCCTGATCGGCTTCTCCGAGATATTCAGCATCATCGGACTCATCGAATTTTGCAACAAGCAGTTCCCTGATCATATGAGAAGTATCGGAAACTCGCTAATCTACCTCACGTTCTCTTTGGCGAGCTACGCGAGCAGCTCGGTGATCAGCATCGTGAACGATGTTACGGGAAAGCAAGGCGCCAGCTGGTTGTCCGACGACATTAACGAAAGCAAATTGGACGATTTCTATTTCTTAATCGCAGGGATTTCTTTGCTCAACTTCGTCTTCTTCATGTTCTGCGCCCGAAGATATCACTACAAAGGTAGTATCACCCTGTCAGAATAACATCAAAACCAGAATTCTGTCCTGGAACTTCGCTTCCTCTCGGGAACTTGAGATATTTATAGATAACAAAAGAAATCTAAATTAAGATCGTAAACGAGTTTTAAATTACAGTTGTATTTATCATAATTATAAATTAACATAATTGTGATCAATTGTGACAAGTACCTGTTATCAATATTATTGAATTGTAACCATTGTTTAAAACGGTAGACAGCACAGCTAAAGTAGAAGAAAAAATGGAAAAATAAATTTAGTCCAAAAAACAAATCCCATATGTTTTGGGCTATCTTTAAATTATGGACTCTCACCTAATTGAATGATTTGAAACTATCTAAAAATAGTAATAGTTAAAATTGAATTTGATATGTGAAATATATAAAAAATAAATTTAATGCTTTTTATAAAATGGAAACTTACTTGTATAAAGTAATGTATTTTATATATATTTTAAGAAATTTAATATGACGTATCTTATTTTCGTATTCTTTTTATTGGAATTCACAAGTTAAAAATTTAGACACATTGTCATAATCATATACTAATACTCGCGTTCATGTAATATAATAATATTTTTAATAAAAATTAATAATATTAATATAGCATAAATATTTTATATTATCTTAACTTATCATATTGAATAGGTCCAAGGGAAAAACTATTTTGATAAAAATAATTAAAGATTAACGCTATTATATAGGAAAAATAAAGATGAAAGAAAATGGGAGGGAAGAAAAAGTAGGGGATAAAGAAATGGAAGAATTAGTCATATAAGCAACATCGATAACTATGTATGAAACTATTTTTAAGGAGAGTCATTAATGGATTAAATCGGATTTTAAAAAAATTTTAAATTTAAGTTAAAGTATGAATTTAATTTTATCTGATTTAATTTAATAGTTTAAATTATTATTTAAATATATTAAAATATTAAAAATTATTTTTATATTAATATTTATATATTTATTTAATTAAATTTTATTTTATTCTATAAATAGTGCTTTGAACCACTAGTCTAGGTCATAAAATATCATAACCAAGTCTTTAATGAGGTCTACCCCTAAGCAATGAGAATGCTTATTTGGATATTTTAAGCGACTATTGAGGAGATAACTAAGTCATTTTTTTTTTTTAAGGATTAATTAAGTAATTCACATATGGGAAAGGAAAAAGAAAGAAAGAAAGAAACGGAAGGAGAGAAAGAAAAGAAATAGTGAGAAGGAAAAGAGAGGAAAGAGAAAAAAAAATTATGTATTTATGTTCATATTATTTTTATGTGTTTTAAAAATATTATAAATTTATATAAATTTTTATCTATTAATAATTCTTTTATATATATATATATTTTAGCACATTCGTAAATATGAGTTGTGTTTATATTATTTTTTATGTTATTTTTTAATTATTTTCTTATGTTATATTTGTGTCATATCTTAATTCATTCTATTTTTTCCATGGCTTATTATTATGATTTAATTTAGAATAAAATTTTTGTCTCTATATCATGAGCATGCCGTCTCTCAATTCAAAACATATTTTACATAATTTATCTTAATGATTCAATTTAGAATAGAAATTATACATCATGATTTGTTCATGCTTATGTTATTTTTGTGTGTTTAAATTATTATAAATCTATATAAATTTTCATACATTACTAATTTATTTTATATAAATTTTGATTACATATATTCATGTTGTGTTTATGTTATATTTTATATTGTGTCATATTTTAATTATTTTTCATGTATTTGCATCATGTCTCAGTTCATTTCATATTTTGCATATTTGTCACAACAATTTAATTTTAATTTTAGATTTATTTATTTAAAAATTATATCATTATATCTATTACACATTAATATATAAATCTCATTTGTAAAATTTTTAATTTCCCAAAATATAGTAAAGAACATATTCTAGTAATAATAATAAAAAAACTAAAGGAAAATGAAAAATGAGATGAAAAGAAAAATAATAATAGTTGACTATTTTCACTTGAAAAAGGAAGTCATTGGCAGAAAAATATTTCTTTTTTTAATGAAAAAAAGTTGAGTATTGAGTACAATTTAAACTTATAAGTATAAAAATATAAGTATAATTTAAATATTGAGATTTATATTAATTATATATTTTTTAGTGAAAGAAATATTGATGTATAGTCCTATCAATTTAATTAAAATTTTATCAGTATAAAAATATGAGTATAATTTAAACATATAAAATGTATTTATGGCAAATAAAAGATAAACTGAAAAAAAAAGTGTGAAAAAGGTAAAACAATCACAAAAATTAAATAAAAATTAAATAAAAAATTTAATTTAAATAAAAAGATTTTGTTAATAAATGTTTTAGGTTTTTTTTAAGTTATATAAAAATATTTTTATTTAATATATTAAATATTA
>JBBYHM010163921.1:0-35483 GCA_038381775.1 Adansonia rubrostipa
ATTAAGGATTGAGCTTAAGCATTGACTATTTAATATCTTAGCCTAATCTAACAACAATGGAGCCTACAAGTATTGCACCTAACTCTATCAAGTCAAAATAGGATTTGCTTAAAACAAGGCCTATTTGAGTTCATAATTAGTGCTTTTAGGCTATTATAACATGGCCATGACGCGAATCCTGACCTGCCAGACTTAAAAGGTGGGCTAATCCTTCCTTTTTTTATTTATTACCTTTTCATGCTTAGAGAGTCATTAAAGTGATTTACTCATCCGATTTAATCCTAAATAGTCATCACAAAATGACCATTAGACTTAAAGTCACCATTTATCTATTTTGGCTAAGTGAGATTGGTTTAAGAGTTAATAAGCCCTTGGAAACAAACTTTGAGATCCATGTTAATACTAAAAATCACATAAAAAGGTTCAAAAGTTGATTACAATCATGAGTAAAGATCGATCTCTCTTATAATGCCTAAAAATTGATACCTTTTAATTATCTATTAATTTAAGTCTCATCTTTTATTCATTTCGGTATATGTTATTTAATTATAACCCCTATATTTCAAAATTTTTTAAGCTAAATTTATTATTCCATCTAAGAAAATTGAGTTTTTAAATATTTTTCAAAATAAAAATGTCATTCATGCCTTGTCAAATGAAATCGGAGAAGCATAAAGTTTTGTTTCATGAAATTTGAAAAAATCCTAATTTACTCATTTGGAAAAGGAAATCTTATTTCTAGAATAATGCATGAAACTCCTCCTAAATGTTGAAAGATATTCCATGTACTATGTTAACTTAGAGACATTGCCCTGATTTTTGAAAATTTTGATTTTATTAAAGAGAATAAAAATCTATCTTAAAACTCAATCTTAATGGAAAACAGGAAACTAGACTTAAAAGACTTAAACTTGGTCGAGGAGACCAAAATGTTCCCTAAAAAAGGACACGGTTCTAAGAGAAATAACTAAAATGTTCCTAAGTATATCTTCGACGTGAAAGTATCTTGGTAACCCTAAAAGACTCGATAAAATCATGAAATCACCAATCTATCCCTAAAGTGCACTTTTGATAAGAAAGTATCCAATGACCTTAAAGGACTCAATTCTAAGGTAAATTACTAAGATGCCCTTAAATGATGGCTTTAACGTACAAGTATCCTAGTAACTTTATAAGACTTGATAATGATGTTGAATGACAAGGATAACCTAACTGGGTAATTCAGATGGCAAATATGACCTAAATTTTAAAAATTAATAATAAGTCCTTAAAGTTCTGAAGGTTGCATTTTGGCCCTAGAGTGGTTTAGAAATGTTCATATAGCATCCTAAATGTCCTTAAAAAACATTTGTAAAAGAAATAACCTAAGTAGCCCTAAAATATAAGACTTTGCTAAAAAGAACCTAAACTTTCCAAATTTGTGTGATTATCCCTAAATGATTAAAAATGCACAAAATAGTCCTTAAATTAACTTAAAATGGATGAAAGACATTCC
The DNA here is from genome assembly GCA_038381775.1 of Adansonia rubrostipa. Lineage (NCBI taxonomy): Eukaryota > Viridiplantae > Streptophyta > Magnoliopsida > Malvales > Malvaceae > Adansonia > Adansonia rubrostipa. Next base: position 1,496 of record JBBYHM010163921.1, read on the forward strand.
AATGTACACACAGCATTTGGCCAAGCACTTTAGGCCTAGAAATAATATTTTTCATTTTACAATTAGGCCCTTATACTTTCTCAAATTGTAAAAAAAAAAAGACCTTAAAAGGCTAAAAATGTAAGAAACCATTAATTATGTTAAAAATGCATGAAAAAACACCCTTAAGGTCCTATTAGAATTTGGCCAAGCAAGGGAAGGCTTACAACATATTTTTTTTTCAACTTAGTCCCTATAGTTCCTGAAATTGTTAAAACACTCTAAAAAATCAAAACATCACCAAAAAACCTTAAAGGGTTTGGCCAAGGCTAGAAAGTACATTTCTAAAATTTTGGAAAATTTATTTTCTAGACCTCATAACTCTCAGATATTGCAAAATACCTTCAAAAGTATTAAAATAAAAATAAAAAATTACCTAAAATCCTTACTTATATTTTGCCATCACCAAAAATACCCAAGAAAAATTTTGCCTTCAAGATTCCTACATATATAGCTCAAATCCTAGACTACTACCAAGCTCAAATCATCACCAATATGCATGAAATCATGAAATATGAACATATGAGCATGATATATGAGAAATCTACATGAAAATGCAAAGGAAAATAGAATACAAGAAATATCAACATATTTATATGCTAAGATAAATATTATTTTCATAAAAATATATTTTCTTAATGAAAACTAAGCCATTATTAAAAAAATAAAAATAAACAATCAAAGTAAAGAAATTGTTATAGCATTCATACTTGGACTTTAATCATGGCTTTATAAAAACCATGAGCATAAGTATGATTTAAGCTCACTAAAAGGAAGAAGATGAAAGAAAAATAGAAAAGATGAATACCATAAAAATATTTCTGTATAAACTACCTTAAAAGTTTAAAAAACTTGAGAAAAGGCCTGGACATACTTAAGAAAAAAACATTTTTTTTGCTAGAGAAAGTAAAGAAAAACAAATTGAAATATCCTTCCCTATTTATAGAAAGAAGATTTGGCTAAGGGAAGGAAAATCCTCCCTTGTTTGATTTTCTCAATTGTTTTGAATTTTATTTTTTTGTTAACTTGTTAAGTGAAATTCAATTAGTGTTGTGTCATAAACCCATGCTTTATTCATTTTTTTACAAGCCATTACCTAAAGCTTTAATTATGGCTTACTTAGATGGCATGATAACTAGTTGCTACTTTTGGCCTAACTTAGTGGAATTAGTTAAGAAGAAACTAAATTAATTGGAAAAGGATTCAATTCCAACCAGATTGATTTTCATGTAACTAAATTAGCAAATTCTAAAATTAAAATAGATTATGTACAAACAAATTTAAATTTTAAATTTATATTTAAAAATATTACAAGCAAAGAACTAAGTAAAATCAAAGGGCAAAAAATCCTAATTGGAAATTCCATGAAAAAAATTAAATTGTAACAAATAAAAAGTGAATTGAAATTCATGTATTCAAGCAATGAAATAAAATTCCACATGTGATAAATCTAATTAAGAATTTAATCAAGTTGGAAATCCAATTGAAAATCTAAAGGGAAATTTTTGAACCAAAATAATTAATGTGTAAATAATCATCAAAGAAAGAAAAAAAGAAAATAGTTAATGGGTTTTGTTGGAAAATTAGAATGGGTTTGGTGTGCTTGTTGGAAAATTAAAATGGGCTTAGTGGGCCTTTTAGAAATTAGGATAAGCTTGGTAGGCTTGTTGGAAAATTGGGATAAGCTTGATGGGCTTGTCGAAAAATTAAAATGGGCTTGATGGGCTTGTTTGAAGATTAAAATGGGCTTAGTGGACTTGTTGGAAAATATATAGGCTGTAAAGCCCATTAGATGGAAAATTTTCTTGGCCCATTTAAAATAAAATGGATGAAAAATATTTAAGTTAGAAAATAAATATTTTTATAGAAAATTTTCAAGTGAAAGAAATTAATTAAAAAATTTCTTTATGTGAGAACTTAGAAGAAATATGACCAAAAATAAGAAAAATCTAAAGTATGAAGGCTAAAATAGGAAACTTCATGTACTAAATGAAAATTTTCATATCATGGGAAAATAAAATTAATGAAAAAATTCATGAATGAAAAGAAATGAAATTCCATGCTTAAAGGTTTTTTTTTCTATTTTTGGTTTTAGTAGAAAAATTCACGTAGTGGAAAATTTTTTGTTTTAACCATGCTAAAACATTTGAATATATCCCAAGTCTTGAATTCTAAAATGAAGTTTTGTAAATAAATTAAGAAATTCTATGTGTAAAAAAAGAGCGATTAAAAGTTTCAAACTCGTGAAAGTTTATGAGAAAAACCCTTACAAAAGAAAATTATATCTAAAAAATGAAAATATTCAAAAAATAGATTGGAATTCCAAAATGCTAAATTTATATTAATTTATTGAAAACATATGAAAAAGTCTAGAATTTTAAACTTGGGAAAGTTCTACCAAAAAACCTTTGAGTAGAAAATTTTGTAGTTTAGAAATGAGAAAATTCTAATAATAGATTCGAATTTAGACAAAAGAGATGAATGCAACGCATTACTCAAAATATTAATTGGTAGAAGTAATAATAGTAAAAAATCTAAAACTCGAAGAAAGCTTTATCAAAAAATTTTTGCGAGTAAGGTACTTAAGGTCTCGTGAAAAATTTGAAATTAAGTAATAAATTTGATAACTTGACACCTTGTGATATAAAATTCTAATACAGACTTTTTCTTAAATATTTTAGCTTTTTTGGGGTGAGTATTAGCATAAGTGCTAGATCGGTAATGGTAAAAATATATGACATTCGACTTACAAAATTTTATGAAAAAAATTTAAAAATTTTTTAAAAATGAGAAATTATGAGATCATATTCAAAAATAAATATCAAAATTTCATAAAAATATTTAAAAGCTAATTTATCTCCTTAATCCTTATTTTTTCATTTGAGATTTATTAACTGTGACCTTCAAAACTGTAATTTTTTGTTGCATGCTTATACAGCCATTTAGTCATGACCAAATAGCTATTGAAAAGGCTTAGTCCTCATGGAGGAGGTTGACCACACTAGGATAATCACCTGATTCTCAATCTTGGATATTTTAGACTATCAAAAAAAGAGGCTAAAATGAAATTAGGTACAATTATCTTTCTTTGCTCGTTAATAAGAATCATAAACAAGGTAAAAACTAGAGATAATCTTTCATTTGAGCCATGAGATCTTATAAAAATAAATTTTAATAAATGTAAAGTAAAAGATCCTAGTGAAAAAAAACTAAAGATTAAAAAAAGGTGACCTAGACGAAGAGTAAGTAAAAAAAGTGACTAAGTGAAACCTAAAGTTGAAAGATATGACCAAGATAGAGCCTAAGTCTAAAGGATTGCCAAAGGCAAAACCATGATAGTCATTAGTCAAGGAGGTGACTAAGGCATAACCTAAATTAAAAAGATTGACCAAGTCAAAACCATAATAGTCAAGGAAAGGCTAAGGCAAACCTAAGTCAAAAGGTTTGATTAGGTCAAAACCATAATAGTCAAAGAGGTTACTAGGGCAAAACCTAAGTTAAATGGTTTGACCAAGGCAAAACTATAATTGTCAAGAAGATGACGAAGGTAAACCTTAAGTTAAAAAGGTTAACTAGGACGAAACTATAATAGCCAAGGATACGACCAAGATGAAACCTAAGTCAAAAGGGTTGACCATGATGAAACCATAGTAGTAAAAAAGGTGAGTAGGGCAAAACCTAAGTTAAAAGTGTAGACCATGGTGAAACCATAATAGTCAAAAAGGTAACCAAGGTGAAACCTAAGTTGAAAAGGTTTACCAAGGTGAAACCTTAATAGTTAAAGAGGTGACCAGGGCAAAACTTAAGTCAAAAGGAAGTAGTCAATTCGTACAGGGACAATGTCTGATACTTAATATGTTTGAGAAGAAACAAGACTTAACCTTTAGTTTTGAGAAAATTGACATACCTAAATGGTTGTCACTTTCTCCAATATCACGCTCAATTTTAGTTTTATGAGTCACAAAATGCAAAAATGCATAAAGAGTGCATATGATAACTTCTCATGATAACATTATTATTTTTTATTTATGCATGAAGAGGGCATTCTTTTACCATGTCTCCCGAATTCTTTTCCCTAAGTTTTATTAAAAAGCATTATCTATTCACTCTAATCTTTCCTAAAGCATCTAAAAAAATTTGAAATATTAGCCAAGGTTCCTACAATGTTTTGATCTAGTTCCAAAGTAATGTGAAGGAATCTTTTTGTTATTCCTTTTGAATTATTAATCATCACTTAATAGAAATGTGGAATGGCTAAAAAAATTTGATGAAGATATAGATAAAAATATGTTTTTGTACTAAAAAAGAGAATGTAATATAATATTAGTTTCTCTATAAAAATAAAGAAGGAGTATAAAAAAACTTAGCATTGTTCCTAATATCAGATATATAGAATCTTTGATTTAGTTCTTTAGGGGTCTTTCTTGAATGAATGTTTACTTTTGTGTAAACCAATCTCCTAAAGATATTCCCAATCACGCCATGCTTTTCTTTTCTAACCTTAACCTTTTGATAAATTATAATTCATTTATTTCTTTCCAAGTGCTCCAACCATCCCTTTGGGTTTTTAACTCGAGGCCTCCCCTATTTATCATCTTTTTTTTTAATCTAGATGCCTTTTTGGGTTTTCATTTGGAGCTTTTTCACTTTTTTTCTTTTTTTTTGCATGCCTTTTAAGCTTTCATTCGAAGACATCCTCTATTTCTTCTTTTCTAATTTTTTTCTTTTCTTTAAATGCTAATGCTTAGGTGTAATACTTTTTCATATTAGTAAAGTCGATGGAGTTCAGTAAGGTATCCCCATCTATTTCTGCTAAAATCAAAGCTTTTTCTAAAAATGATTTATTACCCATGTAAAGTCATTCCCAATTAGCCTTTTATTTGCCTCGTAGATCTTTTTAGATAAGAATGATTTTCTTTAGCACCAGTTCTTCCTCATGAATTACCGTAAGTGAAATTTTTTTGGGGGCTCTCATTATCTTCTTCTGATACATCTATCCATGTTGAATTGCCTTTAGCCTTTTTTCTTTGAATAAAATTTAACTATTTATAATGATCCTAAACCCATTTAGCTTTCTCCAACTTAGTCTCTATTAGTACTCAGGTGAGGTAATCTCGATGTCAATTCACAGAACAACCTCCGTGTCATAGTCCAATAAGCAAAGTGTGGCTCTAGTTGGAGTTTAAAGCAAAGTTCAAAACCTAAGAAGGCAAATAAGAGCTTTTCATGCTAGTCTTTGTAGGTTTGCACTATCTTCACCATAATCTTCTTAATGTTTTTAGTGGCTGCCTCCATCACTTATTCATCTTTGGATAGTACATCATTGAGTTACGATGTGAGATTTTGAGTTGAGTGCACACCTCTTTCATCATTTTATTCTTTAAATTAGAGGCATTATCTGTTATAATTCTCTCAAGAATTTTGTATCAATAAATGATGTTGCCTTTCAGGAATCTGAATGCTGTTGTCTTTGTTACATTTGCATAAAAGGCTACTTTAACCCACTTATTGAAGTAATCTATGGCTACCAAGATGAAATGATGATGATTCGAAGCTTTAGGAAGGATTAGCCTAATGAAGTCCGTGCCTTATTGAAAAGGGCCAAGGTATATTTATAACGTGCAAAGGTAAAGATGGCACATGGATCTTGTCACATGGACCTAACACTTATGAAATCTTCAGGCATACTGAATACGGTCACCCACCATAATCATCCAAAAGTATCTTAACCTTATGATATGCTTTACCATTTTATGTCTATTGATATAAATTTTGCAAACCTTTTCATGCATTTTTTTTCTAGGATTCTTTATGCTTCAAGGGCATCTATTCATCTTAGCAATGTCTAGTCAGGATTTTTTTTGTAAGGGATTTTGCCATCCAAGATAAAGCTCATCACTAACCTTTTTAACGTCTTTTTGTCATTTTTGGTGGCATTGTCTAGATATTCTTGATATTTGCGTTACTTTTTGATGTCATGATACCAAGGGAGACCATTCGCTTCTAATTTAATATTTTGATAATAAATGAAATATTCATAAAAGCTCATCTAAATTAAGGTCACTTTTTTTAATTTATTTACTTTAAACATTGAGGCATGGATGGCTATAACATCTACCATTTGATTCTTGTCTTAGGGCAAATGAATAAAGTTTGTTTTATCAAATTCTTTTAATAATTCTAGAATCAACTTCCTATACTGCAGTAGCCTAGAATCTTGAGTTCTCATTCCTTACATAGTTGATAAATCACTAGAGCTAAATCCCTAAAAACCTTCAACACTCTCTATAGCCATATAGAGTCCCATAACATATGGTTCACATTCTGCCACATTATTTTTCTAGTGAAAATCTAATTTAGCTATGAAGGGATAATAGTTTCCTTTTACGGATGTCAAAATTGCTCTAATTCCATGGCCCAAACCATTTAAGGCTCCGTTAAAACACATCTTCCACATTAGCTCATTAGGTTATTTTCCTTCCTTTCTAACCAAAATATTCATCAAGTCTTCATCAGGAAAATCAAAATTCAAAGGTTGATAGTTATTAAGTGCTCGACTTGCTAGGAATTCGGTGTGACACTTTCTTTTATAGCATTTTGACTCATATAGACTATGCCATTTTTTAACAATAGGACCTGCCATCTAGCTATCCATCCTAATAATGCTGGTGCTTCAAAGAGGTACTTGATTAGATCCATCTTTGTAATCAACCATGTAGTGTGGTACAACATATATTGTCTGAGCTTTTGTGCAGTCCAAGCTAAAGGGTAACATAACTTCTCTACTTGTAATCCATGAACTTTTTACAAAGGTAATTAATGAATGGCTCTTTCTTTCTTCCCAATTTCATCATGCTACCCTAGCACACATGCTATTAACCTTTCAACATGGTAAGGTGCAATATAAGAAGTTACTCTAAAGTTATTGGTACCCGAACCAATGGATTTAACAAATAATGCTTCACTTTCTCAAATCCCCATTGATAATCTTTGTCCTATTTTCTCACATCATGTTTTTAAAGAAATCAAAAAATTAGATTACATTTGTCTGTAAACTATGAAATGAAACAGGCAATGTAATTTAATTTCTTGAGGAAACTTTTTACTTTTTTTTGTGTATTAGGAGGTGGCGATTCCTAAATGGCTTTAATTTTATTAGGTTAATGTCAATCCCCTTTCACTTATAACAAAGCCCAATAACTTCCTTAATCTTACTCTGAAGGTACACTTTGTTGGGTTTAACTTTAACTTGTACTTTCTCAACCTTTCAAACAACTTTTGTAAATTCATGACATACTCTTCCTCTCAAGGAAACTTGGCAAGGATACGTCCATGTATACTTTGATCTCTTTATGTAATATGTCATGGAATAAAGTGACCATTGCCCTTTGATAGGTTACCCCAATATTTTTTTAACCCAAACAGCATCAATTTACAATATAGCGCGCCTCATATTATGAAAGATAGAGCCTTTTCCATGTCTGTTAGTGTTATTCAAATCTGGTTATACCTAAAAATCCATCCATGAAAGAGAATAAATAGTTCTTTATAGTGTTATCGATTAGACTGTCAATATGAGAGCGAGGGAAATTGTCTTTTGGACTTGCTCGATTTAAATCTCAATAATCTACACACATCTTGACTTTCCTATCTTTCTTTAGAATTGAGATGATATTAGGGACCCACTTTGGGTATTTTGCCACCTCAAGAAATCAACCCATAAATTGTTTCTTTACCTCCTCCTTAACCTTTAAAAGCATTTTTGGTTTTATTTTTCTCAACTTTTGCTAAACTGACTTGAATTATAGTCTTAGAGGTAATTTATGGACCACAATATATGTATCTAAGCCTAACATATCTCGATGTGTCCTCGAGAAGATGTCCCAAAAATTCTAGATTAAATTTACTAACCTTTATCTGGTAATGACTATGATGTCAGTACCTATTCTAACTTTGTTTCTATTATTGTTATCCCTTATGTTTACAATCTTTGTGGGTCTTCGTAGGGCATTCTTCGCTTATCCTTTTGCTCGATTAGTTTCAACAAATTAAGAGGCAATATATAATCATCAGCATCATCTTCGAAATTAGCCTCTTTAAGCAAACAAACCATTCAAAATCAACCTCTAAATCCTGCATGAGATTATCTATTTTTTTCATTGGGAACTCTGTGAAGATAAAAAAAGGAAAAAATGGGCAAACAAAAATGTATTATTTGATTTACTTATGTGTATGTTAAAGAAAAATAAGTGTGAAGAAAACAGAATATTCCCAAAAAGTGATATATATGCTTTTCATTTTTTAGATGAGTTAGCAGTTTAAACCTTTACAAAAAGACCTTTTGATGTTTTTGGGTTGAGACAAATAAGTAGAACTCTTAAAATTACTCTAGAATTAGCCTAGACACTATAATTCTCTTAGTAATAGTCTAATTTTTTTAGATATATCTAGGAAGACATAGGTGGATTCCATGATCTTTTTCCATTGCTTTGCCATCCTTTTTAATGGAAGTTACTTGAAACTTTTATAGGCTTGATTAATCACCATCATAATGGCTATTGTCCTTTTTTCTTTGATCCTTGGATTGATGACAACTCTATGGTAAATCTTTCTGTAAGCATTAAAGAGAGCTGAATTCAAGCTTTACCTTATGATCCAGGCCAACTTTTTTCTTGAGTTTTACTCTCAAACTTTTTCTTCTAATTCCACTCTAGCTTAAAATGCAGTCTATGTTTGCCCTTCTTGTCAATTACTTTTATAAATTGAAGTATCCCTTAGAAATACTTTCTAAGGCCCTTTTTTAGCTTAGGCGTATTTCCCTACTGTAACCTTAAGGCCTATAAAGGTGCTCTGCGAGAGTTAGGGTTTTAGAATTTAAGATCTTTCTAAAATATAGGTGACATTGGCAAATTAAAAGGCCTTAAATGAAAATTCTTCAGCCTTGACATTTGCTTTGATAAAGAGGGTTTCAGTATAGGTTAAAGCTATTATGTCTTTCTTTTCGGATAAGCTAACCACTTTTTTGTCAACTATGAATTTAACTTTTTAATGAAGAGATGATGGTATAGCAGCGACAGAATGGATCTATGGCTATCATAACAAGCAGCCGTATGCAGGAGTGATATCTATCACATAGAACTCTACTTTAAATGGGCAAAGGCTGATGTTTAGGGTGATCTAGATGGTTTTTTTTATTTTTCTCCTTATTTCATTGAAAGCCTTAACAGCCGTTTGGCTATGCTTAATCTGAGTAGAATTAACTAGCAATTGAGATAAAATGATTAATGGCATCACATTTAAAGCCAATCTATTATCGATGAAGACTTTAGTCATTATGGTATTCTTACAGTAAGTTGTTGCATGAAGAGCTTTCACTGAAGTGCTCTTTAAAAGAGATTTCTTTATCCCTAAATGAGATGAAATTGTCAGTGATGATAGTATTCATGAGTAATCAAGCTTATTTATCAAGATGTCTTCAAAAACATAGGCCTACATAAGCACTTTTAATAAAGCATTTTAGTGCAGCTCCTAATTGAGTAACAAGGTCAGCATAAAGATTTTGCTCTTTAGTTGCTCCATGATATTGTACTCATTATGTTTTACAAACTTGAAAAATTCAGTTATCTCTTTTTCTTTTACCGGCTCTTGAACTTCTGCTAGGGTATCCTCAGTATCATGACTTTTTTGGGTCTTTACTCATTTCTTTTTGCCTTAGTACCAGCTTTATTAGTTTCAAGGCTATAACAGTGACCACTTCAAGTCACATGGTTGATCCCTAAAAAGTCAACAGTAGCCAATTGGTCTACAATAGCCTTTGAAATTGTCACTCTATTATCATATTTCCATGGCAGTTGCTTGTTATCCTTGTATAGAAGGGGTGCTGAGGTTCTAATGATAAGTTTAGGAATGGTTTAGCCTTAAGAGGCTAATCTTTAGTTGGTTACAATAAATGATAAAAGGGTGACTGACCTCATATGTGGCTATGATAGTCCTTCATCTATCATATTAATTGAATTTTTTTCTCTTGGATAGTTCCCTCACAAAATTTAATTTCATCATTGTCCATTAACCTTCAAATTATAGCTAAACACTTTGAATAATTTTACAGAGAATGTCCTTAGGTCACTCGAAGCTCATAGAAATTGCTCTTAAGATCTGATTTGTTTTCTATCTTTCCATGGTTCTGACTAATGAGTTTGGGTTCTGTCATAATTACCAAAACTTTTTCCACCAAGGTTTTAACCTCTTTGACGTTTGTCTTCACCCATTGTTTATTTTTTATGATTAGTGCATTAATACTAGGTTCATTGTAATTGTGTAGAAGGTTTGCTGTAAAGTTAGGTCTTATGGCATTATCGAACCAAAAAGCACTAGTCTTAAAGAGACTTTGAACATTCTTTTTAAAAGCTAGACATTTCTCAATAAATGGTTTGATACTCCAACGTGGTATACATGTGCGCATTTGTGTCATACCATTAGGGAAAGTTCCCCTCATATGGCATGACAAAGATAGGGGCCACTAGCCAGGCCTCGATAAAGTTGGCATACATGTCCTTATAGAAATAGACAAGAGGGTCATAATGAAGGGGACTTATTTCTAGTAAAGTCCAGCCTCATGCATGTATTGGATTTCATAAACCATCAAAACATAATGATAAATTAGCGAAAATAGTAAACACAGTAATAGCCAAACTTCTCTATGGATCTCTAGAAAAGGATTTACATATGGTAAAAGTAAAATTTTGAATCAAGATTTAATCATCCATATGATCAAAAGCTACCTTAATGTTAGATGTCAAAATCTAAATGCAAAAGATTCTAAGAAGCTGGTTCTTGAAAGAATCTTGAAAACCATAAATAGCACACTTATCTTGCCTCTAATAGTTATCTCCATAAGTAGTTGTTGAAACCTTCTTGAGGCCTAGTGGTTCTCTAGTGCTACCTAGAATGTTGTTAATCCTCAACCAAAAGGTAACCTTAAATCTTGAATCAATCAAGAACCAAAAAGAAAGAGGGAAGCAAGTCTATGCCAAGCTCAAAGTGTCTTAGAGAGATGGGCCGCAATTAGGATTTTTTATGTAGGAATATCATTTGAGAGAGTTAAATTTTTTGTGATAAAAATTATTCTCTGAATATATTCAGCAGGATTCTATCTTAAAATTAGGTTAAAACACTCTTTTTTTTCTTTTTTTCTTCATGCCTAGAGGCCAATATATTTATTTATACTAGATTTTGGACAAAAGAATTTTTTCCTAGTTAAAACTCCTAAAACAAGCTAAACTCTTTACTCTTGCTTCAAGTGAACTAAATGGTCAGCCACCCTCCTCGTCTCCTTGGCTAAATTCCTCTTCCTTATTGGGCTGAAGGAGCCGGCCATAAGAAGCTTGGGCCATAATCCTTGTAAATGGCAAAATACAAGGTTTTTGGGCTAAACTTATGTTTCCACGAATTTAATTCAAATGGTTCAATTTTATTTATTCTAAATACATAAATAATATTTATTTAATAAATATAATTATAAAAAATAAATAAATAAATTAGAAATATAGTTTAGCTGGTATATACACATCCCTATGGATTTTATCATTATAAAAACCTTAATTTCGCTAAAACTATTTTTAACTTGATTTTAACGTTGTTTAATATTAGTTATTTACAATAATATTCTAATGGATAATAAATAATATAATAAGATACGAAATTTGATTCTTAATCAAATCCTGTATCTAGATGAAATACTATTTTAACTAGAGTTAGTGTTTATTCACCTTTACACTTTATGTCTTGATTTAGACATTATTTTAATAAGAATATATTATTATTAATGTCTTAATTAGACAACAAAATCTAGATTTTACAAATCTAATTTTATCTCAGATAATTGAACCTATTCAATTAAGTCCTTAGTTCATATTGCCTTTTATTTAATTAAGTTATACTTAGTTAAATCCTATATTTAATCCAATAGATCTACCTTAATGTGTGTGACCTATTAGGTTTCCAATGTGGTCCCAATATGTTCATAGATCAAGAGCAGGATAAATGTTGAAAAGTTGATGTAACCTTTTAGAAACCTTTCAATAACTAGCCTATCAGTGTAGTATGGTCTTTTCACTAGATATTCTAGAATGAGGATGAGAATGGAGCACTGTAGACCAAAACCTCTATCCATATTAGCTTTTACAAGTCATGGTTAATGATCAGGGATCTATGAGGAACTATTCCTTATAATTCATTATGCTCTAGCTAAAGATTTTAATACAATTACCATAGTTAAGAACTTTTGAGATATATCTCTAACTCAAAATGATGAATCCTCTTTGTATCACTCAGTCATCTACCATGTGACTCATGCTATGCCCAACACCACCCCACCATAAGCATTCATCTGTTGTGAACCCGTTCGTGATGGAATCAAAGCATAATACTCCTCATACAGATGACTTAGTATCCTAAGTCAAAGGACTATTTTAGATGACTAGCACATGAGAACATATTCCAAAGACACTTAAGCAACTTATACCAAATGGAGTTCTCATTTTGGCTAAGTTTAATGAACTTGTTTTCAAAAAACAAGCACCTATATGTTATCCTTAAGTATCTCATATACTTTAATTTCTACGAGATCAAGAGTTGCATAGATCCTATGCATGAAGGCTTAGCATATACTAGTCTTTGTGCATTATCAATGCCCTGTCTTGACAATACAATGATTAGGAATGTTTTTAGAAACATGACTTTGATGCATAAGGATCTAATCATTGTAATTGGCTTACTAACTTTCGAGGCCGTTATATTTCAAGGGCTTCATCTAATTAGCATCTACACAAGTGTCAATCATGCCACAACATGAAGAAAAACTTGTTACCTTAAACTTTGTAACATGAATTTGGGCTTTATTTAATCAACTGGTATAACATGAAAGTCATGATGTAGAACAATTCTACTAAAATTTATTAAATAAAGAAAACTAAAAGCATGGCATTCATATGCTAGCAAAAAATATATGTTCAAAACATTTCCAAAAATAAAAAACTTCTTAAAATTCAATCCTTAAAGTTGAAAACATAAACATTAAATGTTTAAAATAATAAATCAAAAAATGAAATTTCTTAATGACTTCCTTACATAGGGGCATAAGCCTAATCTACATCATCTGGGTTGCCATTCTCTCTAATGGTCTATCTTCATTTATCATTTTCCTTGTCTTTGTCATTGGTCTCTAATATGTCAAATATACTTAGTACCGATAATTAGGTATTATATACCAAAGGAAAGTAAATGAATTTTTAAATTTATACTTTAGGTAAAAGCTCTATTTTGCTTTTTGTCCTTCACCAATTCAAGGTACTCTTTACAGTTTTCCTCTAATAACCAGGTTTTCCACAATGATGACATTTACCCTTATTAGTTCCATCCTTAGCCTTCACTCCACCGATGGCTTCAAACTCTTTGATCCATCTTTTCTCGATTTTTTCTTCTTTATGGTTTTTTTTAGAAGTAAAAGTAGAAGTAACCAAGTAGATAGCTTTCTTATTTATAAGAGACTTTTTTACCATAAACAACATGTTTAGCAATCCGAAAGGGAAGTCTCTAAGTGTTTCAAGTTAAAGTTTAACACAAATTATGAAAAACTTAGAGATAGAGAAGAAAGAACTAGATAAATGGTTAACTCAATATCCATCGACCAACCCAACTGTTCTAGACAAGTGATCCAACCAATCATCTTTAGCACATGAGTTCTAATAGGTGTGCCTTTAGACATTTGGAACCATTCCTTTAAGATGCCAAATCCCTAAGTGCATATTTCCTTATTGAATAGTATTTTAAGGTTTAGGATAATGTTAGGAGCTTTCATGCCTTCATATTGCTTCTAAAGATTAGGTGCCATGTAGCCAACATCACACATGTGGCCTACATAAAATCATCCCTAAGAACTCGATAGATATATTTTTCTTTTTAAGAAGCATCACATTTAGGCTCATCGAGTATGAGATCATTAAGAACATAAGCCTTGTGCTCTTGTGTTAAAATAATTTTACCATTGTGGAGCCAATTAATGTACCTAGTCAACTTGTTAGCCACAAGTATGCTACACGGTGATAGCTTAGAAGTTTTACTTCTTATATATACCCTGTATAAATTAATATTTAATGTTGATAACATACATAAGATAACCATTTAGTCAGGTTTTAAAACTAAAATGATTATTGCATATTATTTTTGTGTAATTGTAACCCTCAATTATAATACAAGAAGTTCAACATTTGAATCTTCTTAATGAGATAGTACCTTTTTCATTCTAGCATAACCTTTAGCGACTCAACAAATTATAAAAGAACTAGTTAAATAGATAACATGGTTTATTTATTTGTCTCTATGCAATTCCTAGTTCAGTTAATGGTAACTCATTACCAAAATACATTTTATGTATGTCACCTAACCATTGCCTCTACTATCACATGGTCAAGTGCACCACATTCGAACCAAGCAATGCCCACTGCTCATAACTAACGTCATTTAGCAAAAGGGACCTTAAGCGACTCAACAAATCACCTTTGATCGAAACTCGAGTATCTTATTATGAACAATAGACTTAATATTTTATAAGGGATTTCTTTTATCAAATATTATTTAAATTTCATTGATTTGCTTTTGATTACATTGGATTTATTTGATCATATATGCCACACACACATATATATCTTAACATAAAAATAAATCTATTACATACAATCTACTAGGATGATTATGGACTTTCATCTAGACTAGTTTCCTTGAGCCATTAGGAAACTAGGTGGTCAATTTTCTTGGGATACTAATTCCATATTATATAAGTCGTCATAGTAATCCCCTTGGACTTCATCTTGGCACCATCTCCTTTGCATCTTGGAGTACATAAATTCTAGATCTCTAACTTATGTAATAGTTACAGTATTTAAATTCGAAGGGGGTAAGGAAAGAAAATAATTTTGTAATCCTAGATAATAAAGTGATAAGGCAAGGTTTGTGACCCTGTTTATTAAAAATAGATACTAAAATAAATAAAATTAACCATTCACAACCTAGTCAATCTAAGGTCTAAATCTATAACCATACTTTATTCTTTAACACTTATAGCATAATAATGATGTATAGTAATATCATATGGTAATCATATGATGGTAATCACATGTATACCATGCAAGTATAAACAAATTTATAACATTTAACAAAGCATCTACAAAAATTGACCATGCTGATTAAACATATTTAATCTTATTCCTAACTTTTGGGAGATAAGTCTTAAACATGGGCATATACCTAACCTTTAGGTCATTTGTCTCAACAAAGACAAATACTTTTTATGCATGCTTAAATTAGGTTTCCAAAATTAACATATTAAAGAATTAAAACTAAAATATAATTAAACAATTCAAGTAAGCAAGTTTCCAAATCTTGATTCTTTTAAAGCATGTTTATTTAAAGAATCCTATTTGAATTGAAACTCTATCAATATTCCAAACTTTTAGGGACCATGTTCTATTAGATAATACATTATCTAATCAAACTTAAACTCATTCCCTAATTTAAGGAAGCTAATTCCTAATTTTAAGGAACTTCACTCCCACTAGAAAACTAGTTACAATGAAAGTATGACTCTAACAAGAAGTGCCCTTGTCTTGGCAATCTTCTTGGCCATTCTAATAGCTTTTAACTACCACCTAGATGATGTTTAGGGGTCGTTTCAAGTGCTGGAAAATCATATTAAATGCTACCAAGAACTGATTTAAGTTTGCATCCAAGAAGACAACAAATTTGCCTGTACTACAAGTCACAACAAAACTCGAGAAGAGGCATCACCCTACCACAAGCCCTAGCCCTAATGCATAATTTTTCACATAGATAAAGAATGTTTAAATGCTGAAATTAGATGCTGGAAATTTATTCAAGATGCTGCCAAAGTTCTAACCAAAGCAGCAAACTCAATGGCAACTAATTGCCATACAAATCGTAACTTTCATGGAACACTTTCCCTGCATATGGCATCAACATGCCTTAAATTCCTGCAAGCAGGATTCATTCAAGAATGTAGACATCTAATTTTATTTAGGCCCTTTTCTCGATAGTTTTTGAAATATCCGAGACTAAAAGCTTAGTGATTGCCTTGGTACGAGTAAACTTTCTTCAAGTGAACTAGACTTTTTCATGATCTTTTTAGTCCTGCATAAATGGCCACATATACACGTGGCAAAAAAATTATAGTTTTAAAAGCCATAGAGAACAAATCTTACATAAAAAATAAGTATTAAAGTAAAAAATTAGTTTTTAAATTTATTCTTTTGAAATTTTAAAATTCATCTTTGCAGATGATATCATGGTTAAATTTTCATATTTTTTGGAAATTTTCAAGATTTTTCATGAAATTTTAAGAGTTGACCATCATATATTTTTACAACACCCGTGTAGTATTTATGCCAATATGCACTCTGAAAAATAAAAAATATTAAGGAAAAATCTGTACTAGTATTTTATAACACAAGCTATTAAGTTATCAATTTTGGTATTTAATTTTAAATTTTTCACAGCATTGCGATGTCACTCTCACAAAATTTTTCTAATAAAATTTGTTTCGGATTTCAAGATTTCATATTTTTCATTTTTATTGATTGATATTTTGATTAAATTTTTAATTAAATTTGTTAGGTGAAATTTTATTAACTGAATATGAAATTTTATTCCTTGAATACATAATTTTTAATTTGTTACAAGTCTATATAATTTGTTATTATCCAAATTCATTTTTTTCTTTTTTTTTCTCATCTTCATGTTTCTAGATGATGATATATGATGTCATACATGACATCATCATGCACAAAAAAATTTATTAAAGCTTATAAAAATGATAAAATAAAAAAATCATAAATAAAAAAAATTTAGAAATGGCTAGAAGCCATTCGGCCAAGCAAAATTTCAACCTTCTAGCCGATTATCCCCCTTATAGATAAGGGGAAGATATTTCAAGAATGACCTTTAGCTTTTCCATAATAAAAAACACTAAATAACATTGAAATTTCTTAGGTTTTTAAGCTTTTAAAGGTAATTTTTCTTGTAAAATCTTTAATTTTTGTTCACTTCAATCAATTTTCTTCTTTTTAGTGAGCCAAAATCATGCTTGGACTCATGGATTCTTATCCATGTTGACAGGGCAAACATGAAGGCTATGATCAAAGCTTGGTAATTTAAATGTTTAATTTGATTTGCATTAGTAATAGTTTGATTTTCATCATCAAAACATATATATATATATTGTGCAAATGCTGTTGTGAAATTATGTATTTATTTTTATGTTATTTTCCTTAGTATTTTCATATTGATTTATGTTGATATATTCATTATTTATCATGATTTCATTCATATTCAAGCTTGGTAGAAATTAGGACATGTATTTATATTGATAATCATGCAATTATGAGATGCAAAAAATTTGTTTTTTGTTGATACATATGCTGGCCAAAAATGATTGGAGTTCTTGAACAGTTTCTCATACTTGGTTTTGTGATATTTGGATTATTTTGTAATATTTAAAACTTTTAGGGGCCTAATAATTTTCCCAAAACTCTAAAAGCCTTGGAAGGGTATTTCCATAGTTGGCCAAAATAAATATGGGTGATTTTATGATGTTTTGGGTTTCTAGACTATTTTGTAATTATGAAAAATTTAGGGACTAAATTACAAAAATCAAAAAACTATTTCAAAGCCATCCAAGCTTGGCTAAAAACTTATATACCTTTATGGATATGTTTTGTGTATTTTTAACATGAAATTATTTCATGCATTTGTAACCTTTTTAGGGCACTTTTGTAATTTCAAGAAATTTAAAGGCCTATTCGCAAAAATTCAAAAAAATTATTTTAGGGTTATAATTGCTTGGCCAAATTGATCATGTAATTTTTGGTACGTGTTTTATGTTGATTTTGGTAAGTTTGGTGTTGTCTTACGATCTTTAAATCATGCAAGGAATAAATTGCAAAAAGTAAAAATTTTTCCAATACTATTAATGCCTGGCCTAAATGCTGTCTATGACTTCTAGTATGATTTTCATGATTTTTATGTATTTTTTATGCTTAATTTTGAGTTTAAATCATGTAGCAACTAAATTGTAAAAATAAAAGAATTTGTTTCAAAGCCTATCATGCTTGACTGAATTCATAATATGCCCTTAGGGATATGTCTCATGCATTTTCAACATATATAAATGCATGATAAATATTTTTTTGGCATTTTAAGGCCTTTTGATGCCTTTTCATAATTTTAAAGAGTTTAAAGCTTGCTTATAAAAATTAAAAGAATTTTCAAAGCCATAAGTACTTGGCTAAATGCATCTTATGAGTTTTAGAATGTTTTCCTTATTGATTTTGATGTGTTGGATATTTCATTTTGTATTTTATTTTATATAGAGACTAATTTGGAAATTAAAAAAGTTACGGACTATTTAGTAAAACCTAGCATTTTAGGGTAAAATGGTCTTTTCTTATATCTAATTACTCATCTAGAGTATTTTGGTCATTTAGAAACACTTTTAGCATTTTTAGCTATTTTAAAGCTAAAATGCAATTTTGAGAAACTTAGGGACCTATTAATAATTTTTGCATTTTGGGTCACATATGCCATCAAAGTTTCCCATTTAGGGTAAAATTATCATTTTATATCATTTTTTAGTCTTTTATGGTACAAGGATACTTATATGCCAAATATATACCTTATAGGCATTTTTGTAATTTATCCTAAAACCAAGTTTTTTATGATCACTAGATACTTATAGGTCAAAGGTGCATAACAGAGATAGATTCATCTTTTTTATCTTGATGCTTAGCCCTTTAGAGTACCAGGATATTTATTTGTTGAAGGTACACCTACAACATTTTGGTAATCTACATTAGAACCAAGTCCTATGTGATTACTGGGGTACTTATATATCAAAGATGCACAGTAGGAATAAGTTTATTGATTAGAAAGTTATCAAGTTCTTTAGGGTTAACAGGATACTTTCACGTCGATGGTATACCCAAAGGATGTTTTAGTAATTTTGCATTAAAATTGAGTCTTTTAAAGTTGCCAAGATACTTCCATGTTGAAGGTATATTTTAGGGGCAGTTTTGGTCTTTAGACTAAATTTGAGTCTTTAGATTCTAGTTTCATGCTTTTGTAGAAACTGAGTCTTATGATAAATTTTATTTTCATAAAATCAAAATTTTTAAAATTAAGGCAATATCTCTAAGTTAAAATAATACATCGAATATCTCCCAGAACGCAAGAGAGGTTTTACAAATTATTTTAATAACAAGATATCATTTTCAAAATGGAAATAAGGATTTCTATGAATTTTGGAAAATTAAAAAGTTTGGATTCCTTCGGCCCTCTAGTAAAGAGCGAAAGATATTTTGATTTTTATAACTTTTAGTATTCCTTCGGCTCTCCTTGGGGTATAAAAGATAGTGATAAAACCCTTCGTCTTCCTCTGGTCCTCCGATGGGGTGTGGAAGATATTTTGATTTTTAAAAATATTAAAAATCTGATTTTCTCATAGAAATAATAAATTTAGGATTTATAAAAATTTTGTTTTGACATACAAATATTATAATTACATGCTGAATATTGAAATCAAATAAAGATTAAATTTTAAATTAACACGTAATTAAAAAGGTTCTTATTTTCGGGCATCATGAGAGAGTCAATCATTACTTATGATTGTAATCGACTTTTGGAACCTTTTATATAATCTTTGGCTTTAACGTAGGCCTTAAAGTTTTTTTAGGGTTTCATAACCCTCGACATAAACTTTGATAAGTGACTAATCTCACCTAGCTAAAATAGATTGGTGGCAACTCCAAAACAAATAGTCATTTTGTAATGACCATATAACATTAAGTTGAGAGAATGATTCATCTCAGCTACCCAGTCCCCAAACATAAAAAATAAGAAAAGATAATAATGATATGGCCTTTAAAAGTAAAAAAAATGACATATATATATAGGAATGAGGGGTAAAACTATCTTTTTAAGTCTGGCTGGGTAGGATTCATATCCGAGCCATGTTATGACAAAGAATCATATATATTCTTTGATTAATTTGCAGTCCTAAAGTGCAACATATCTATGGAACTTTTCTATAAAGGTTTCAAGGTGAATTGGAAGCAAAAACACATCCAAGATTAGCCTTAAAAAACATACCATGCGATTTCACCAAGAAAACCTAAGATTGTGTTTCTTTGTTTTATATCATATTTAAATAAATCAAAAATTGAATTTTATAAGTTTTATATGATAAAATTAAATCATAAAAATCAATTTTTTACAACAAAGAAACGATTCACAAATTTCAAGGTTTCCATGTCTATGACTTTTGTCAATTTTATGTGTAATTGATCTAAATCAATAAAACCTAATTTTTATTAATTATTAAACCTTTTAATAATGATCAATAAACATTCTAAGCATGCTATCCAAAATTTTAAAAAAAAATTATAAAAATGATTTTACAAGGTTCTTTGGCTTAAAAATTCATAGATCTATACATGTGACATTCGAATGTCAAATACCATGAATTAACCTATACTTACTACATGTAATCCACAACCTATAGGCTCTGATAACACTTGTTGGGAACTCATTCCTAATAAAGTCTAGCCTCGTGTATGTATTGGATTTCATAAACCATCAAAACAAAAAGATAAACATAGTAAAAATAGTAAACATAGTAATAGTAGGATTTCTTTATGAATCTTTAGGGAGGGATTTACATTTAGTAAATAAAAAAATTTGAATCAATATTTAATCATCCATATGATTAGAAGTTACCTTGATATTAGATGTCAAAATCTAAACATAAAAGATTCCAAGAAGTTGGTTTCTTGAAAGAAACTTAAAGACCATAAGTAGCAATATGTCCTGCCTCTAACGGTTATCCACATAGGTGTTAAAACCTTTTATAATCCCATTGTTCTCTAGTGTTAGCTAGAAGGGTTATTAACCCTCAGCCAGAAGGTAACTTTAAATCCTGAATCGATTAAGAACCAAGAAGAAAGAAGGAAAGAAGTCTGTGCCAAGATCAAAGTGTCTTAAGGAAATGGTGCCATAATTAGGGTTTCGTGTAGGTAGGAATATTTTTTGAGAAAACAAAATTTTCTTGATAAAAATTATTTTTTCAATATATTCAATAGCCTCCTATCTCAAAATTAGGTTAAAACACTTTTTTTCTTTTTCTTTTTTTTTTTTTGGCTTTTAGGCTAATATATCTATTTATACTAGCTTTTAGATAAAAGAGTTTTGACCTAGTTAAACTTCTAAAACAAGCAAAACTTTTTACCCTTGTTTTAGATGAACTAAATGGTCACACCTTCTCCCCTCCTTTGCTAAATTCCTTTTCCTTATTGGGCCAAAGGAATCAGCAACAACAAGTCTAGGCATAATTGTTGTAAATGACGCAATGCAGGGCTTTTGGGTTTAATCTAATTAATTTAATTTTTATTTATTCTAAATAAATAAATAATATTTATTTAATATAATTATCAAATAATTATAAAAATTAAATAAATAAATTAGAAACATAAGCTCGTTTATCACTATAAAATCATTAATTTAGTTAAAACTATTTTAACTTAATTTAACATTATTGGTAACATGCCCCCTAGAAAAAACTTTCGTGGATCGAGATGCCAGCTTGACTTAAAAATATTGGGTACATGGGAAGATGATAAAATTCTTGACAAGGCCAAGACTCTTCCTTTGTAACTCGAGAGGGGGGACCATCAAACGAATCACCTATTTAACCAATCTTGGATGGCCACCATAAAGTGGCCAACATTTGGAGTCACTACTAATCATTTGGGCTAGGCATGATCGAATGCCTATTGAAACCAATATTTAAAGTTATGAAACTTAAAACATCGATTTCACAGTCTACATGGTTTAGAGATTTAGTGATTGAGCTCAGGAGTTGGTTACACGCGATGCCCAAAATCAATACCTTTCTAGCCATATCTTCACTTGGTTTTAGTTTTCTCGATTTTGACTTGTCGTTATTTAGATCTAATCCCTTTTTCATGCATGAATTCGTATAAAATAAATTTGGTTTTAGATAAAAATTCAAATCACATATGTGCCTTAGAGAGTTTGAGAACATAGGGCTTTTTTATTGAAATATTATCTAGATTTAATTCTAAAAATTGAATATTTTATGTTAAGTGTTGAAAAGATACTGACACGAAATATTGCCTTCATGATTTTTTGAAACCAATTTTTAAAATATGAATGCAAGGTGACCATCTCAAAGGAAACATGTAAGTGAAACGATAATATTAGATAATCACAGAAAATAGATCACATAAAACAACAAAAAAGAAAGGGGAGATGCAGTCAAATATGTCTCATTACTGTCATCAGTTATCTAGAAATAGCCAAGTTGACAATTTTGAGATGCATTTGGATCCATTAATTAATTGATGCATGAAAATCGGTTTAAACTTTGCAAAAGTTTGGAGAGGTCTACAAAGGAAAAGCAAGGTTGGCGTATCCCCTCGAGAAACAAGGTTGGAGTATCCCCATAGACAAAAAAATTAATGATTTTTGGAAAGACGGACTTAAAGCACTTGAATTAATAAAAGTTTAGTAATTCCTGACAAGGTGACATTTTTGACAATTCTAAACAAAATAAGTGATTTTTAAGTTTAAAAAAATTGATAAAATAGAGGTGATAAAATAAAGATTGCCTTGATTCAAGACTACAGAGTTGATGCATGTTTTTTGACTCGATAGTATGGATCAAGATCACATGGAGGCATCTAAACACCTCGAAATGGGATTTGAACAAATTAATTAATCTTGACCAATGTTGAAAATAGGGGACAGCATCACAAGTGCCCCTTTTCGACTTTATTTTGGGCAAATTCAAAGGTTCTAAGTGTTAAGTGAAATACCACCATAAAAAAGGTGACTTGATAAGGCTTAATGTAAAAATATTCCAAAAATCACAAAAAATCTCCTTCTGGGTTGAAATAATTTTTGAAGTTAGGTCTAATGCGATGTTAACAGCACGAGCAAGGGAAAAGATGTGGTAGACTTCAAAAAATCACCCTCAACTCATTAGAATTATTGAATCACAAAAGGATACCTTTTCGAAAAGGGAATTTCATGAACATTTTAGGAAAATAAAAACCATTTGGAGGGCCGAAATAGCCCAAATAGAATTCAAATTGCTGATTATAAGGGTTCTAGATACCATTAGTATCAAAAGTCATAACTCTCTCATTCAGAATGATTTGAGGGCAAATGAGATACCTTTGGAAAGGTAATTCGATGCCCCTTTCAGGGATAAAAAAATTTTAAAAAAATGGTTTATAGTTTAGAAATGATTTTTCAGTCATGACTACAGTGTTATTAGGGCAAAAATTGAGGATTTTTGGTTTCTTCGGTTTCTATGGACTAAACTCTGGCCATGGACATCTAAACATCTGTGGTAGAAATGAATGACTGGCATAGGCTTTACAAGCTCATTCACACAATCTCAAAGTAGTCTAAATGATGAA
Organism: Adansonia rubrostipa; assembly: GCA_038381775.1. Taxonomy (NCBI): domain Eukaryota; kingdom Viridiplantae; phylum Streptophyta; class Magnoliopsida; order Malvales; family Malvaceae; genus Adansonia; species Adansonia rubrostipa. The sequence continues at coordinate 25,102 of JBBYHM010163921.1, forward strand.
ACAACCCATTAACCGTGTCACAAACACGAGGGCTCTAACTAAAAGAGCAACCCATAAAAAACTTTCCATAATAAAAAAACATTTTGTTTTTGAAAATAGAACATTTGGCTTCAATAACCTTTAAATCAAATCTAAAAAGCTTGATTTTTCCAAGATTGGAAAATCAATGAATAGAAAACCTTAAGTCCATGTTAATGCTTATTTATTGAGGTTAACATGGCCCTAGTGGGTTTTAAGAAAACAAATTTTTGACAAGCAACAAACAAGCATTTTTACAACCATATGACGTACTAAATATGATGTTTATGACAAATAAATGTAGGAAACATGTTTAAACAAACAAAGATGACATTTTGGTATGAAAGAGATGACAAAATGCAAGGAAATGATTAAGAAGATGTATAGAGATACTAAAATACATTTGTAAAGACATAAAACATGGTATGAGTATGGAAGAAAATATTTTTATGATGTGAACATGTGCTAAAATTTTCAATGATAACGTAAAGGCATGATTTTTAGGTAGGAAAATGCATGAACATAATAAAATATGCTTATAGAGGCATAAAACATGATATGAGCGCGAAAGAGAATGCTTTCATTACATGAAAATAAGATGGAAATTTCATGACAATGCAAAAACATGATTTTAGGCAAGAAAAATACTTGAACATACCAAAATAAGTTTATGGAGGTATAAAACATAATATGAACATAGAAGATGATATTTCCTTGACATGAACATTGGCAGGAAATTTAATGACAACATAAAGACATGATTTTTAAGGAGAAATACATGAGAAGGCATCAAGGAAAATGCATGGAACCTACAAGGGCTCACGATTGCATAAATGAGTCAATAGCATGGTGAAAATCATGAAAATGGGGGAACAAAATTAAAAAAACTGAGAAAATATACCAACAAGAGCTCCAACAACTTTTCCTCCCAAAATATGAAATTTATTCAACAAAGATGTTGCCTTTGAAGATTTTTCTTACTTGCTATGAGTTAGCAAGAAGAAAAGCAAGCGAAAACAACTTAAAATGGTGTTTAAAAGGTATTTCTTTGAGGTGGGAGCTATGAAAATAGAGAGCTTTTTTTTATGGCTGAAAAATGTGTTTGAAATGTGTCTCGATCCCCCTGAAGTCTACTGAGAATGTTTTGTTATATAGCTATATGAATAGTAAAGATAAAATGCAAAAAGTAAGGGCATTTTAGGGTTTTAGTGCATGTACCACAAGTGTAGACAAGGTACTATGCTTAGCTGCTATCACAACATGGCCTAATGCGAATCCTGACCAGCATGACTTAAAATGGCCGATGTACCCCTTATTCCTATATATATCCATATACCATTGTTTTTTATTTTATTTTTTTAGGGGCCATATTGTTATTTTTATTATTTTTTATTTTTCATGTATGGGGGTTGAGTTGTCAAGATGAATTGCTCACTTGACTTCTCTAAATAGTCATTATGAAAAGACCATTTATTTTAAGTCACCACCAATATATTTTGGCTAGGTGAGATTGGTCACTTGCCGAAGTTTATATTTTAAGAATTATAAAACCCATAAAAATAAACTCCAAGGTTTGTGATTATACCAGAGATCGCATAAAAGGGTTTGAAAGTCGATTGCAATCACAAGTAAAGATTGACCTTCTCATGATGCCCGATAATTGGTACCTTATTAATCGCATGTCAACATAAATTTGATTTTTATTTAATTTCAATATTTAATATTTAATTATAATTCCCTTTACTCAAAAGTGAAATTTTACAAAACAAATTTGTTATTCCCAAAAGTCAGGTTTTAATGTTTATCAAAATCTCAATATCATTTGCACTCTTCTAGAAGACCAAAAGGACACAAAAGCTTTTTATGATTCTTTTTCACACCCTGTTGGAGAACCTGTGGAAGACAAAAGGCTTTTATTTTTACAAAAATTGAAAAATCCAAACTTTTATTTTGAAAAGGGTGTTTCATTCTTAAAATAATCTGTAGAACTCCTCGCATATTCTAGTAAAAATTCCATCTATTAATTTAATTAGAAGATATTGCCTTAATTTTAAAGAATATGCAATTTTATTAAAAATATTGACCCTTAGACCTAAAAACAGTCTAATATGATGAACTTATTCTTAATGTGTACTTTCTACATGAAAGTATCATAGTATTCACATAGGACTTGATTCTAATGCAAAATTATGAAAATATCCCTAAGTATACCTTTGATGTAAAAGTATCTCGGTTATCCTAAGGACTCAAAAATGTTAATAAAAATGTAAACCTATCCTAGATATGCACCACTAGCCTAAAAGCAAACCAGTGCTTATCTAAAACTTAGCTTGAAAGAAATTACCAAAATCCTCTAAGGTTTACCTTCGATGTGAAAGTATCCTAGTAACTCTAATGGACTTTAAATGATCTTAGGAGGCTAAAATAATCCTAAATGTTCACCTTTGGCGTAAATGTATCCGGGTAAGCAAAATGACCAAAATGACTGTAGGGTATACCTTCAACATGAAAGTATCCTAGTAATGTCAGTGGACTTTAAAATGATCTTAGAAGGCTATACCAATCCTAAATATTCACCTTTGGCATAAAAACATCTTGGTAAGCATAATTACTATAGTGCCCTTAAGGTATACCTTTGACGTGAAAGTATGCTTGTACCCTAACGGACACTAATATGGTAATGAAATGACAAACTTATCCTAAATATGTAGGTTTGGCATAAATGCATCTCGGTTATTATCTAAGACTTGATCTTAGGCAAATTTGCTACAATGCCTTTAGGGATACCTTCGAAGTTAAACTATCCCAATACCTTATGGACATTAATACAGTGAGGAAATAACCTATCCTAAATATGTACCTTTGACATAAAAGCATCTCAGTTGCTATCTAGGACTTGGTTTTAGGAAAAAATACCAAAATGCCTTTAAGGTATGCCTTTGACGTAAGAGTATCCCGACACCTTAATGGTGATGATAAAATGACAACCTATCCTTAATATGTACCTTTAGCATAAAAGCATCCTGGTTACTATCTAGAACTCAATTCTAGGTAAAATTACCAAAATGCCTTTTTAAGGTATACCTTCAATGTGAAAGTATCCTGACACCCTAACAGACACTAGTACCATAATGAAATGATGATTTTACCCTAAATAGGGAAATAAGAATCTTAAAATTGGCTTAAAATGCAAAAATTATAATTATACCCTTAAACTTTTAAAAATTTCATTCTGTACTATACGAAGAACCGAGAAGATATGAAATGTTTTAATAATTTCTACACTCCTACAGAAGACCATGTTAGAAACATTTTTAAAATGTCAAAAATATAGTATTGACCTAAAATGCAAACTTTCTAAATGATCCCTAATATTTTCTTAAATTTGCAATTTAGTCCATGTACAAGATAAAATCATAATTAAACACATAATTAATCATTAAAAAAATTTATGGAAATCATACCAAAAATCACATAATGAATTCGGCCAAGTACCCATGGCCTTAGAACAAAAATTTACAAATTTGCAAATAATCCTTAAACATTCTAAAATTACAAAATAGCCACAAAATGATGGAAAATGTATAAAACATATTCATAAATATCAAAATAAAAGTGAAAACACTTTCACAAGTCTACACAAGCAATCGGTCAAGCATGAAAGGCCTTGGAACAAAAAATTTTAAATTTTACATACTAGTCCCTAAACTTTGTAAAATTGCAAAATGGCCTCAAAATAGTAAAAAATACATTAAACACATTCAAACATGTTAAACTGAATGCAAAAACATTTCCAAAGTTGCCTACATGGTTCGGCCAAGCTTGGATGGCCATTAAAAAAATTTTACGATTTTTATGATTTATTCCCTATATTTTCTTTAATTACAAAATAAGCTAAATAAAATAAAAATATCACAAAATCATCAAAATCAGATTCAACCAAGCTTAAAATAAACCTTTTAAAACCTTCTAAAATTTGGAAATATAATTTTTAGGCCCCTAACGTTTTAAACTTTATAAATAGTCCTAAATATCAAGATAAGTAAAAAAATAAACCGAATACAAGTTATATATCGTTCAACCAACATGATATTTCAACTACGAACAATATTTTTTGTCACATATTTGCATCAATATCAACATATCTACATGTCATAATTTTTACCTTGCTAAATATGCAAAAAATCAACATAAATAATAAGTTAAATCAACATAATGAATATAAAAATTATCAAGAAAAATAACACAAAAAAAACATACATAAAAATAACAATATTTCAACCAAAAATAAATGAAAGTCACAAAATAAAAATTTTTGTACAAGAATTTGCCTTAGAAGCTTTAAAATCTAATAAATTTTATTTGTTTTATTTTGTTTCTTTTGTTCATTTTTTTTCCCTAAGCCTAAAGACTTCAAATGAAGAAATTCATCCCAATGGCAAAAATGATGGAGTTTCCACCAAGTTCCATTTATTTCTTTATTTTATCTTCTTATTTATTTTAGATTTTTTTATTTTTGTTAATTTAGATTTGACTTAAATTAATTGCATTTGTCTTTTAGTGGATGATGTCATGCATGACATCATCAAAGTCTAGAGAATTTTGAAAGGTATTATACAATAAAAATTAGTTATAAGGCATAAATTATAAAAATTAAAAATTATGTACTTGAAAAAAAATTTTATATGACCAATTTAATTTACTCCAATAATAGTAACAAATTTTAATTTATGGAAAAAATTATTGAAAATAATAAACTCATAAAATTTTATCAGAAAAACCCTTGTTGGGATAAATTATTATTTGTAAAAAAATACAAAATTTATAAAATAAAATAAATTTTCACAAAAAGATTTAACGTAAATTAAACAGCAATATTTGAAGAATTTTAAAAAATTATAAACTCAAAAAAATCCTATCGAAAAAAATTACAACGTCGAAAACTCTACCTCTTGGTAACAGAAAAAATTCTAAAATTCATAAAATAAATTAAATTTTTAAAAACCAATTCAATATAAATTAAAAATAATATTTAAAGAATTTTAAAAATTATAAATAGAGAAAAATCCTCTTAAAAATTTACTGAATAAAAAATTCGTTATTTTGGAAACGGGGAAAATTATGAAAGAAAATGCAAAACTCATAAAATAAAATAAATTTTGAAAAACTGATTTAATATGAATCTAATGAAAAGTTAAAGAATTTTAAAAATTATAAACTAAGAAAAGTCTCTCCGAAAAATTTACGATGCAGAAAACTTTATATCTTGGGAACAAGGAAAATTATAGAAAAAAACGTAAAACTCATAAAATAAAATAAATTTTGAAAAACTAATTTAATATGAATTAAACGACAATATTTAAAGAACTTTAAAAATTATACATTGAGAAAAATCGCTGAAAAAATATGGGGTAGAAAACTTAATATTCTGAAAATGGGGAAAATTTTGAATGAAAATGCAAAAATTATAAAATAAAATGAATTTTGAAAACCTAATTTACTATGAATTAAATAGTTATATTTGAAGAATTCTAAAAATTATAAACTCAGAAAAATCTTCTCAAAAAATTTATAGAGTAGAAAACTATATTTTGAAAGCTGAAAAAATCCTAAAATATAAAGCAAATAACTAAAATTTCAGAAACTAATTTAATGGCGATTAAATATGAATATTTAAAGAATTTTAAAATTTAAAACTCGAGAAAATTCTACCAAAAAGCTTAAGATAAAGGAAAGTTAATATTCTAGAACCTAAGAAATTTTCAAAAATTGCATTGAAACATATAAAATGAATTAAATAAAACATATTATTCAAAATGTTAATTTACAAAATGGCAAAGATAAAAATTCAAAATTCAAAATAATTTTATTGGGCAAAATTTCACGAGTATGATACGCATGGTACTCTGAAAAATTTAAATTAAATTACTAAAATGAATAACCTGACACTTTGTGCTATAAAATGCTAATATAAATTTTTCCTTGAATATTTTTGATTTTTTAGAGTGAGTATCGGAATAAATACTGCACTGATATCGATAAAAATATACGATAGTCAATTTTTTAAATTTTATGAAAAATTCTATAAAACTTTTTGAAAAAAGGGAAATTTGACTGTGGTATCATTCACAAAGATAGATTTTCAAAATTTGAGAAGAAACTATTAAAATATAATTTTTCTTTTAAATATTCATTCTTGAAATTAAAGATCAAAATATGACTTTTTTTATCACATGAACTTATGACCATTTAAATATGATTAAAAAGGTCTTGAAAATATATTGTTCATCTGAAAAAGATCATTCCCAATGGCGTCGCCGACGTTCTTAATCAGGGATATTTAGGATTATCGGAGAAGAAACCCTAATAAAATTAGGTTTCTACAGTTGCCATTCAAGTTCATTAGCTTGCTTAACAAAAACAGTGGATCAAGACCACTTTATGCAGCCAAGCCATGAGAAATCCAACATTGCCCTCTAACAAATTGAATTAAGTCATGAGTGTATCCCTAGTCATAGCTATTTAGGCCTCAAAAATTATAATTGATCCAATCACAATTCCAACGTTGAGGCCGGGTATGAATTTGGATGATTTTTGGTGCCAAAAGCATGGTCTAATATGTGCTTTAATGTGATAGTGTAAAAGGGTGAAAGTAGCATAAACTGGGCATTTTTGCCTCAGAGTATCGATATAAGGCTTTTTGTATCGATACCAAGAGCAAATTTTTACTTCAGGTATCAATATAGTGAAGCTGGTATCGATACTTGGCCTTCTAGTATCAATACAAAGAGCCTTATATTGATACTGAATGCATTTTGGCTTCTAGTCTTAAGACAATATGTCGTGTATTGATACCATGATAAAATTTCGCTAAGTATCGATACTCTTTGGCCTGTTTAAATACACATTGACCCAAATCATGATTTTAGCTTCGAAATAACCTAGTATCGATACCATAGCCAAAAGTATCGATACATGGACTTCTGTATTAATACCAATAATGATTTTTGGGTTTTGATGATGTAATATGTTAATACTTAAAGTCCACGTATCGATGCCTACTTATACAAATACATATTTTATGAACCTGTTGCTCACTGAACACTTCATCTCAGTTAGGAATTATGGATGACTGACCCTTATTTATTCAAATAGACTTGATGATGCCCCAAATAGCAACTCACGATGCCTTAGATGATGGTCTAAACAAAATGAGTGTCCGTAAACATTATTTAATATTAATTATCACATAATTAATATTACGATAATATTCCAAGGGATAATAAATAATATAATGAGATAGGAAATTTGATTCTTAATTAAATCCCAAATCTAGCTGAAATCCTATTTATACTAGAACTAGTGTTTATCCACTTTTGAACTTTTATCTTAATTTAGACATTATTTTAATAAGACAATTTTATTATTAATGTCTTAATCAGACAATAAAATCTAGATTTTACAAATTTAATTTTCTCTCAAATAATTGAACTTGTTCAATTAAATCCTTCATTCAAATTACCTTTTATTTAATTAAATATATGTAATTAAATCCTGGATTTAATCTAATAAATCTACCTTATTGTGTATGGCCCATTAGGTTCCCAACATGCTGGTAAAGAACTTAAATAATCTTATTAATCACGTTCATAGATCAAGAGTAGGATCTAGCAACCCATCTTAACCACCAAAATTTTGAAAAGTTAATTTAACCTTATAAAAAGCTTTCAATAACTAGTGTATCAGTCTAGTATAGTCCTTTCATCAGATATCCCAAATTAAAGAAAAGCATTTTGCAATGTCTACCCAAACCTCTATCTATGCTAGCTTTTACAACTCATGGTTAATGATCATAGATCTATAAGAAACTATTCCGTATAATCCATTATGCTTTGACCAGAGACTTTAATCCAATTAACCATAGTTATAAAAAATTGACATATCTCTAATGTCACTTGGAGTAGTGGATCCTCTCTATATCACTTATTTATCTACCATATGATTCATGCTATGCCCGAAACCAACCTACCATAAGCATCCATCTATTGTGAAGCCTTTTATTATGGAATTAAAGCATAATAATCTTTATAAGAGATAACTTTGATAACCTAGTATCATAAGTTAAAAGACTATTATACATAATTGGCATATGAGAACATATTCCATAAACACTTAAGTGACTTATACTAAATAGAGTTCTCATTCAGGCCAAGTTCAATGAACTTGTTTCCACAAAATAGGCACCTATATGCTATCTTGAAATATCTCGTATATATTTTACTTCTATGAAACTAAAGAGTTGCATGCATCCCATGCATGAAGGTTTAGCATATACTAGTCTTTGTGCATTGTCAATGTTTATCCTTGATAATACAATGACTAGGAACATTTTTAGAAACATGGCTTTGATGCATAAGGATCTCATCATCTAACTGGTTTACTAACTTTTCAAGGTCATTGTGTTTGAAGGGCTTCATCCAATTAGTATTTGCACAAGTGTTAACTATGCCACTAACATGAAGGAAAACTTGTGTTACATTAACCTTTTAGCATATATGATGTTATTTGATATCCCATGTTCCAATCTGATTAGTTCAAAAGTATACACCAACACATAACGGGGTCTGGGTTAATTGGCTCTTTAGGTTGGTTGGTTGGCATTAGGCCTTAGCTAATTTTAAGTGGGATTTGCAAAGTTAGTTTGTTCTGTTTTTAGAGCAGAAACTTGAGGTGCAGTAAAAGATGACGTGTTCTAGGCTTGATACCCTTGGTTTTGGTAGTAAAGATGGGTTCTTGGCAATATGGCTAGTTGGTGTAATTGACAGATGGAGTTTTTTCTTTCTTTTTATGACATCCTGTATTATTCTAGGTAAAAGATTCATTACTTTCAATCTTTTCAACATTTATAGTCATCTTAATCATTTTGTCAAAGATGATGAGGTTAGTGAAATTCTTGGTTACATTCCCACCAGTATGTCATAAAAGAAGGGCATAAAGTATTGAAAAATAGCATGGTAGTTTTTTTTATCAATGGGGGTTAGACCTAAATGGTTGTATCCCTCCATCGTTGGGCATATTCTTTGAAGATTCTATGGACTTTTTCTCTATATTCTGGAAAGATAGCCTATCTGGTACCATTAGCCATATATTTATACTACTGTCGGAACACATTGGCCAAATTCATCCAACATTGAATCTAGGTCTAATTCATGTCATTGTACCACCTTAGCATCAATCCTGACAAACTTTCTCAGAAGTAAGGGATAAAAAGCTTATCATTTTATGCGTGTTCAGCCATTTTCTGAATGAACATCTTTATACAAACCTGGTTAATTTATTACCTTCGTACTTTTTAAATTTCAACATCTTGAATTTTGGCAAGATAACTAAATCCATAACTAGATTGAAGTCTTTTACATTAATGCTACTACAGAGTTTAGCCTCTTTATGGTTTTGAGCCTTTTTTCAAGAAGACATAATTTCCCTTATTTGGCCTCAACTTTGGCTTACTTCTTAGCTTTCAACTTATGCTTTTCCCCTCATCAAGATTGGGGACTACCAAGTTGTCTTATCCAATATCCATTCTCGTATCCACCCTCTGTGAAAAGGGTGTCAAGGTTAAAATGGATTGTCAGTGCTAGACTATTTAAAGGTACGTTTTGTGTGTTCATCAGTTGAGTATTTTGAGCATGCGCCATGTTTTAGGGATTTATCGGCTGTGTGTTTTTTATAGTTTCTAGTTATGTGTTTTAGACATTTACTAGTTGTCTTTCAACTTGTGCTCCCTTGAATCCCCCAATAGGAGCATCAATGATGTTCTTTGGGTTCTGGCAGACTATTGTTGTTGTTATGAGGATTTCCATTAATCTTGTAATTTACACTTGCATTTCTTCCTTTCATTTTATTATGGCCTTTGGGCCTCATGGTGGCTTTCCCTTAACCTATCCAGCCTTACCAAGTGTCCTTCTTGCCATCATTCCTGCTCTAAACTGAGTATAGTATCAATGTGTTGGTGGTTGTTTTATTGGTCTCCTCGGGTTTGCAATATTATAACCTTTAATTCCAAGTTTCCTTGAGTTAAATTTTATTTATGGATTGGTAATATTAATAAACACATGGGTATTTATATATGTATGTATGTATATATAAAATTCATATGTGTATATGTATATGCAATATGTAAAATATATGTATAGATGAATATTTTATTAAAAAAAAAACATTGTTAGCTATATTAGCTTTGAATTAACCTTAGTTTTGATATAACTAAAACTTAAGCTTAATTAACTTGTGTTTAAATATTTTCAAGATTAGTATTTTTCCATGAAATATTTCATAAACACTTTGAAAAATACTAGAATGTG
>JBBYHM010164675.1:2129-35424 GCA_038381775.1 Adansonia rubrostipa
AATCTTCTTCCTTTTCTTGATTAGGCACCATTAACTCATTTTTCTTATTGGGATAAATGACATTGATGCTTTGGTTTCAAAAGAAAATCTTCTTTTTCCATCATTTCCTAGAGTTAAAGTTCATTTGTTAATTGGGACAAGTACGGATTCACATAAAATCTCTTTTATTTTCATGATTGATCACCATAAACTCATTCCCCATATTGGGATAAATGACTTTGATGCTTTGGTTTCATAAGAAAAGCTTTTCTTTCCATCATTTTCTAGAGTCAAAGTTCATTTGTCACTTGGGATAAACACGGATTCACATAGCAATCTCCTTTCTTTTCATGATTAGGCACCATTAACTCATTCTCCTCATTGGAAAAATGGCATTGATGCTTTGCTTTCATAAGAAAATCTTCTCTTCCCATCATTTTTTAGAGTTAAAGTTCATTTGTAAATTGGAACAAACATGGAATGGCAAAGTAATCTCCTTTCTTTTCATGATTAGGCACCATAAACTCATTCACCTTATTGGGATAAATGACATTGATGCTTTGGTTTCATAAGAAAATCTTCTCCGTCCATCATTTTTTAGAGTTAAAGTTCATTTATCAATTGGGACAAACATGGATTCACATAAAATCTCCTTTATTTTAATGATTGATCACCATAAACCCATTCCTTACATCGGGATAAATAACATTGATGCTTTGGTTTCATAAGAAAAGCTTTTTTTCCATCATTTTTTAGAGCTAAAATTAATTTGTCTTAGGACAAACATGAATTCACGTAATAATCACATTCTTTTCATGATTAGGCACCATAAACCCGTTTTTCGCTTTGGGATAAATGATATTGATGCTTTGGTTTCATTTAAAAACCTTTTCTTCCCACCTTTTTTTATAATCCAAGTTCTTCTATCAATTAGGACAAATACCAAATCATATAACAATGACCCTTTCTTTCTACGTATTGGGATAAATGACATTGATGCTTTGGTTTCGTAAGAAAAGCTTCTCTTTTCACCATTTTTTAGAATTAAAGTTCATTTGCTAATTAGGATAAACATGGATTCATATAGTAATCTCCTTTCTTTTCATGATTAGGTAACATTTACTCATTCCCCTTATTAGGATAAATGACATTTATGCTTTGGTTTCAAAAGAAAAGCTTCTCTTTCCAATATTTTTTAGAGTTAAAGTTTATTTATCGATTGGGACAAACACGAATTCACATAGCAATCTCCTTTCTCTTCATGATTGACTACCATAAACTCATTCCCCGCATTAGGATAAATGACATTGATGCTTTGGTTTCATAAAAAAAGCTTCTCCTTCCATCATTTTTTAGAGTTAAAGTTCATTTGTCAATTGAGGCAAACACAGATTCATGTCGTAATCTCTTTTTTTTTCATCATTGGGCACCATTAACTCATTCTCCTCATTGGGATAAATATCTTCAATGCTTTAGTTTCAAAAGAAAAGCTCATCTTTCCCTTATTTTTTAGAGCTAAAGTTCATTTGTAGACTAGGACAAACATAGATTCACATAGCAATCTCATTTCTTTTCAATATTAGGCACCATAAACTCATTCCCCTTATTGGAATAAATGGCTTCAATGCTTTACTTTCATAAGAAAATCTTCTCCTTCCATCATTTTATAGTTAAAGTTCATTTGTCAATTAGGATAAATATAGATTCATGTAGTAATCTCTTTTCTTTCCATGATTGGGCACCATTAACTCATTCTCCTTATTGTGATTAATGACATTGATGCTTTGGTTTCATAAGAAAAGCTTATCTTTTCACCATTTTTTAGAGTTAAAGTTTTGTTGTCAATTAGGGTAAACACGAATTCATCTAGTAATCTCTTTTTTTTCATGATTGGGGACCATTAACTCATTCACCTCATTGGGATGAATGACATTGATGCTTTGGTTTCATAAGAAAAGGTTCTCTTTCCATTATTTTTTAGAGTTAAAGTTTATTTTTATATTGAGATGAATATGGATTCACATAATAATCTCTTTTTCTTCATGATTGATCACCATGAACTCATTCCCCACATTGGGATAAATGGCTTAATGCTTTAGTTTCGCAAGAAAAGCTTCTTTTTCCATCATTTTATAGAGTTAAGGTTTATTTGTCAATTGAGACAAACACGAATTCATGTAGTAATCTCCTTTCCATGGTTGTGCACTATTAACTTATTCTCCTCATTAGGATAAATGACATTTGATGCTTTAGTTTCAAAAAAAAACTTCTCTTTCCCCTATTTTTTAGGGTTGAAGTTCATTTCTCGATTGAGACAAGCATGGATTCACATAACAATCTTGTTTCTTTTCATTGTTAGGCACCATAAACTCATTCTCCTCATTGGAATAAATGGCATTGATGCTTTGCTTTCATAAGAAAATCTTCTCTTTCCTTCATTTTTTAGAGTTAAAGTTTATTTGTCAATTGGGATAAACATAGATTCATATAATAATCTTTTTTCTTTTCATGATTGGGCACAATTAACTCATTCTCCTCATTGGGATAAATGACATTGATGCTTTGGTTTCATAAAAAAAGCATCTCTTTCCATCCTTTTTTAGAGTTAAAGTTTATTTATCAATTGGGATAAACACGATTTCACATAGTAATCTCCTTTCTTTTCATTATTGGGGACCATAAACTCATTCACCTGGTTGGGATGACTGGCATTGAGCTTTGGTTTCATAAGAAAAGTTTCTCTTTCCATCATTTTTTAAAGTTAAAGTTCATTTGTCAAATGGACCGAATACAGATTCACAAAATAATCTCCTTTCTCTTCGTGATTGATCACCGTAAACCCATTCCCTGCATTAGGATAAATGACTTGATGCTCTAGTTTCGTAAGAAAGCTTCTTTTTTCATTATTTTTTAGAGTTAAAGTTCATTTGTCAATTGGGACAAACACAGATTCATGTTTTAATCTCCTTTCCTTTCATGTTTGGGCACCATTAACTAGTTCTTCTCATTAGGATAAATGACATTAATGCTTTGGTTTCAAAAGAAAAACTTCTCTTGCCATCATTTTTTGGAGTTAAAGTTCATTTGTTGATTAGGACAAACACGGATTCACATAGCAATCTTCTTCCTTTTCTTGATTAGGCACCATTAACTCATTTTTCTTATTGGGATAAATGACATTGATGCTTTGGTTTTAAAAGAAAATCTTCTTTTTCCATTATTTTTTAGAGTTAAAGTTCATTTGTCAATTGGGATAAACATGAATTCACATAAAATCTTTTTTATTTTCATGATATATCACCATAAACTCATTCCCCGCATTGGGATAAATGACTTTGATGCTTTGGTTTCATAAGAAAAGCTTCTCTTTCCATCATTTTCTAGAGTCAAAGTTCATTTATCAACTAGGACAAACATGGATTCACATAGCAATATCCTTTCTTTTCATGATTGGGCACCATTAACTCATTCTCTTCTTTGAAAAAAAGGGCATTGATGCTTTGCTTTTATAAGAAAATCTTCTCTTTTCATCATTTTTTAGAGTTAAAATTCATTTGTTAATTGGAATAAACATGGATTAGCAAAGTAATCTCCTTTCTTTTCATGATTAGGCGCCATAAACTCATTCACCTCATTGGGATAAATGAATTGATGCTTTGGTTTCATAAGAAAATCTTCTCTTTCGATCATTTTTTGGAGTTAAAGTTTATTTGTCAATTGGGACAAATGTGGATTCACATAAAATCTCCTTTATTTTAATGATTGATCACCATAAACCCATTCCTCACGTTAGGATAAATAACATTGATGCTTTAGTTTCATAAGAAAAGCTTCTTTTTCCATCATTTTTTAGAGCTAAAATTCATTTGTCTTGGGACAAAATGAATTCACGTAATAATCACATTCTTTTCATGATTAGGCACCAAAAACTCATCTTTCGCTTTAGGATAAATGACATTGATGCTTTGGTTTCATTTAAAAAGCTTTTCTTCCAACATTTTTTATAATCAAAATTCTTCTGTCAATTAGGACAAAGACCAAATCATATAACAATCACCTTTCTTTCCTTGATTGGGCACTGCAAACTCTTTCTACATATTGGGATAAGCGACATTGATGCTTTGCTTTCATAAGAAAAGCTTCCCTTTCCACCATTTTTTAGAATTAAAGTTCATTTGTCATTTAGGATAAACACGGATTCATGTAGTAATCTCTTTTTTTTTCATGATTGGGCAACATTAACTCATTCTCCTCATTAGGATAAATGACATTGACGCTTTGGTTTCAAAAGAAAAGCTTCTCTTTCTAACATTTTTTAGAGTTAAAGTTTATTTGTTGATTGGGACAAACATGGATTCACATAGAATTCTCCTTTCTATTCATGATTAGGCAACACAAACTCGTTCTCTTTATTGGGATAAATGACATTGATGCTTTGCTTTCATAAAAAATCTTCTCTTTTCATCATTTTTTAGAGTTAAAGTTCATTTGTCAATTGGGATAAACACGGATTCATATAATAATCTCTCTTCTCTTCATGATTGATCACCATAAACTCATTCCCCGCACTGGGATAAGTGACATTGATGCTTTGGTTTTATAAGAAAACCTTCTCTTTTCATCATTTTCTAGAGTCAAAATTTATTTGTCAATTAGGATAAACATGGATTCACATAGTAATCTCCTTTCTTTCATGATTGGGCACCATTAACTCATTCTCCTTATTGGGGTAAATGACATTGATGCTTTGGTTTCATAATAAAAGCTTCTCTTTCCATTATTTTTTAGAGTTAAAGTTCATTTGTCAATTTTGATAAGCATGGATTAAAATAGTAATCTCCCTTCTTTTCATTATTAGGCACCATAAACTCATTCTCCTCGTTGGGATAAATGACATTGCTACTTTGTTTCATAAGAAAAGTTTCTCTTTCCATCATTTTTAGTGTTAAAGTTCATTCGTCAATTGGGACAGACATAGATTCATATAGCAATCTCTTTTCTTTTCATGATTAGGCAAGACAAACTCATTCTCCTTGTTGGGATATATGACATTGATGCTTTGCTTTCATAAAGAAAGCTTGTCTTTCCATCATTTTTTAAAGTTAAAGTTCATTTATCAATTGTGACAAACACAGATTTACATAATAATCTCTTTTCTCTTCATGATTGATCACCATAAACTCATTCCTCACATTGGGATAAATGACATTGATGCTTGGTTTCACATGAAAAGCTTATCTTTCCATCATTTTCTAGAGTCAAAATTTTTTTGTTAATTAGGACAAACACGGATTCATATAGTAATCTTCTTTCTTTTCATGATTAGGCACCATTAACTCATTCTCCTTGTTAGGATAAATGATATTGATGCTTTGGTTTCATAAGAAAAGCTTCTATTTCCATCATTTTTTAGAGTTAAATCATTTTTTAATTTGGATAAACATGGATTGACATAATAATCTCTTTCTTTTCATGATTGGGCAAAATAAACTAATTCTCCTCTTGGGGATGAATGACATTGAAGCTTTGGTTTCATAAGAGAAGCTTCTCTTTCCATCATTTTTTAGAATTAAAGTTTTTTTGTCAATTGGGACAAACACGAATATACATAGTAATCTCTTTTCTTTTCATGATTAATCACCAAAAACTTATTCTCCACATTCGGATAAATGACATTGATGCTTTGGTTTCATAAGAAATGCTTATATTTCCATCATTTTTTAGCATTAAAGTTCATTTGTCAATTGGGAGAAACATAGATTCACTTGGTAATCTTCTTTCTTTTCATGATTGGGCACCATAAACTCATTCACCTCTATGAGATGAATGACATTGATGCATTGGTTTCATAAGAAAAGCATCCTTTTCCATCATTTTTTTGAGTTAAAGTTCATTTGTCAATTGGAACAAACACGGATTCACGTAGTACTCTCCCATCTTTTCGTGATTTGGTACCATACAGTCATTCTCCTCACAATAATAAATGACATTGAAGCCTTGGTTTCATCAGAAATTGTAATTTTTTAGAGTTAAAGTCCATTTGTCAATTGTGACAAATACAGATTCACTTGGTAATCTCCTTTCTTTTCATGATTGGGCACCATAAACTCATTCACCTCATTGGGATGAATGACATTGATGCTTTGGTTTAATAAAAAAACTTTCTTTTTCCATATTTTTTAGAGTTAAAGCTTATTTGTCAATTGAAACAAACACGGATTCACATAGTAATCTCCTATCTTTTCGTGATTGGGTACCCTAAACACTAAGGCACCCGGTAACTACTTAGGATTGGATTCTAAAGAAAAATAAAATATTTCTAAGGCTTACCATCAACACTAAGGCACCCAGTAACTACCTAGTATTAGGTTCTTAGGAAAATTAAAATATCCCTAAGGCTTGCCATTGACACAAAGGCACCCTATAAGGAAAATTATGAAAATATCCCTTGAGTATACATTCGACATAAAAAGGCTAAATGAACCTTAAAAATTTAATTTTGGCATAAAAGCATCTCGATAAAAAAAATTATGAAAATGCATCTGAGGTATACCTTCGACATAAAAGTATCCGGTACCTCTAATGGACTAAAAACTAACCTTAAAAGGCTAAAGGAACCTTAAACATTCACCTTTAGTATAAAAGCATCTCAATAAAGAAAATTACAAAAATGTCTTTGGGTATACCTTCGACATAAGAGTATCCCGGTATGTCTAATGGACTCAAAAAGACAAGTAATGATGATTCTTACTCAGAATAGGTAATTTAGATTACCAAAATGACCTAAAGTATATTTTTAGCACCTCATTGGAGGACCGTGGGATGATAAAATATTTAAATTAATCTAAGTGGATGATTTCATGCCAAAGATAATCATTTTGTCCTAAAAATGCCAAATTTTCATAACGGTCCCTAAACTTTCTTGATTTTATACTTAGGTACCTAAGTAAAAAAACCCTAAATCATCACAAAATACAGTTAATAAGGTAAAAATCAGCATGTAAATCATGAAGAACATCCATAAAAAGGTTCAATCAAACACCTTTGACCTAAAAAGATAATTTTTCATTATTTGCAAACTAGCCCTTAAACTTTGAAAAATTACAAAATACCCCCTAAAGTGTGAAAAATACGTAAAGCATGATATGAAATACCTAAAATCAGTTTCCAAGTTATCCATGAAGCTTTTGGTCAAATCCTTTGACCATACAACAAAAATTTTTACTATTTACAAACTAGTCCCTAAACTTTTCTAAAATTACAAATTGACCCTTACGTGATTAAAATGTAAAATTAAGCTTCAAATGAATCAAAATAACCACAAAAGTCACATAAAAGATCACAAGTAAAATTTGATCACGTCTTTTTACCCCTAAAATAAATTTTTCAATATTTACACAAAAGTCTTTAAACTTCTTAAAATTACAAAAAGACCCCAAAACTAAACAAAACGTATTTTAACTTGATAAATACATAAAATACACTCCTAAGAGTGCAAGTGTACTTCAGTCAAGCATATGGTCTAAACAAAGAATTTTTTTATTTTTATTCTTTATTTATTTTTTTCGGACTAGCCCCTAAACTCTTAATATTTACAAAATGACCACGAAAGCACATATACAGGCATGAATTTCAGCCAACACTTAAACAATTTGCCAATCAACTTGTTTTTAAACTCAATAATCATATATTCACATTTTATTTAACACAAATTAGCACCATTATATGATGAAATTATAAAAATAAGTATGTAAACATGTGATTTCACCATAACAACAAGAAAACACTAAAAGAAATAAAATATATATGAACATATATATATGACAAACACAACACCAAAACCAACATCATATCAACATAAACATGATTCATGAAGAAAATAATTTACTAATAAAAAGAAAAGAAAACAACAATCAAATTAAGGAAATTAGTTCATGGCCATATTATACTTAGTCTTTCAACATGGATAAAAAAATCTATGAACTTAAGCATATTTTTGGGTCACCAAAGAGAAGAAAAATGTATGAAACAAACAAAACTTCAAAGATTTAAGTGGAGATTTATACCTTAACAAAGTTTTGAATTTTTCTCAAGCATTTTTTTTTTTTTGGCTTCCCCAAAACTGAAAAACTTAAAGAAAACATCCTCCCCCATTTATAGGGGAGGATGATTCGACCAAGGAGGATGAAATACTCCTTGGCCAAAATTCCATGTCTTTTTCATCATTTTTTCTTTTTATTTTTTTATTTTTTTGATGTTAAGCTTACTTGCTAGGTTGAAAATAATAAATGTTGTGTCATAAGCCCGTACCTTGTTATCTTTTCTTATAAACCACTCTATTATCATGCTCATGATGACGTTGATAAGCTAATGTAATGGGTAATTGGCATGTAACCAACTTGGTTAGAAACTAATTGGATGAGAAAACAAGCTAGTTAGCATGTAACTAGTTGGAAAAAAGAAAATTAAATTAAATTAAATTTCCAAAAATCAAAATAAAATTAGAATTAATGTTAACTGATCATAGAAAAAATTTTAGAAACAAAATGGTGTAAAAGATCTTGATTGGAAGTTAAAAACTTATAAAATTTTATGCAAAATGCCTTAGTGTAGGAAAATAGACATATATGAAAAAAATTCAAAACCCATGAAATAAATTAAAATTTTCAAAACTGTTTCAATAGGAGTTAATTGACAATATTAGATGAATTTCAAAAATTTTAAACCGAAGAAAATTCCCCTGAAAACATTTATGGACTATAAAACTTGATTTTTCGAAAATAGAGAAAATTCAAGAGAAAAAATCAAAATGAATGAAAATGAATGAATTTTTGAAAATTGAATTAAGGTGAATCAAATAATAATATTTGATAAATTTTAAAAATCATAAACCAAGAAAAATCACCCCAAAAACATTTATCGAGTAGAAAACTCCATATTTCAAAAACAAGAGAATTTCAAGAAAAAAATTCAAAACTCATGAAAATAAATGAATTTTCCAAAACTAATTTAATATGAATTAAACAATAATATTGGATGAAATTTGATGTTTGAAACTCGAGAGGATTCCACCAAAAATTTTACTAGTAATGAAAAACTCATATTTTAATACAAAAAAAATTACGAAATTTCATGAGAGAAAATTGAGAAAATTACGGGAAAAAATTTTACTTTATGATAGAAGTAAAACAAATTCAAGATCACATATTATTCAAAACATTAATTTCTAAGGTGAAGAAAATAAACTTATAAAATTTTAAAAATAAATCAATAATAACCAAAAATAAAATTCACGGGAATGATACTTGTAAACTACAAATTTTAAAATTAATTTATAAAATTTACAGTTTTACACTTCATGATAGAAAATGCCAATACATATTTTTCCTTGAATATTTATGATTTTTTAGGGTGACAATCAGCATAAAACCACACCGTTGTCAGAAAAAAATATACAACCATCAATTTTTAAGTTTTTCAAAAAAATCTTAGCAAATTCCTAAAAATACGAAAATCAACCATGAGATCATCCACAAAGGTAATTTCCAAAATTTGTCAAGAACGTGTTCAAAAATAAAAATTTTTTTTTACCTGAGAAAATGGATTTATCCATCATGTGTATATACAGTTATTTACATATGACTGATTAAAATTACAAAAATGTGAAACCATTCTGGTGGAAGTGGACCTCCATCAGAGTGGCCACTACATTTTCGTTTTTTAATACTTAAGACTTTTAGGGACAGATAGCCTAGATGAAATTAAGTGTCTACAACTGCCCTTCTTTGTCCATTGCTAAGAATCAAGAATAGGACAAAGACCAAATAGACACAATTCGTCTAGGCCACAAAGTCCCTAAAAAATGAGATGTGAACATTTATATTAGAGCTTACTGATTAGAAGGGGAACTTTCAACCTACGATGAAGTTAATATTGAAAATGAGTTAGTTGGGGCGAAATGCATAAACCAACAAGTAAGACAAATTGATTGAGACCAAGTAGTCAGGTCAACAAATGAAAGAAGTTACCCAGGACTAAGCCGACGGGTAGACAAAGGATACAAAGGTAATACCTAAGGTTAAACGTAACAAGTTTGACCAAGGATAAATCATTACATCAAATGCGATACAAAACGGAGTTTGACTAGGGCAGAACCATCATGTTAAATGACAGTGAAAGGAAGTTTGACCAGGGCTAAACTATTATGTCAAACGAAATAAAAATAAGGTTTGACCGAGAGAAAAAAGCATCACGTCAAACGATTGTGAAAAGAAGTTTGACCAAGGTGAAACCATCACGTCAAATGAAATGAAAAAAAAGTTTGACTAGGGCTAAATCATCATGTCAAACGAAAATAAAAAAAAAGTTTGACGAAAGGTAAACCATCATGTTAAACGAGAGTGAAAAAAAGTTTGACTAGGGCTAAACCATCATGTTAAACAAAATGAAAAAGGAGTTTGACTAGGGCTAAACCATCACATTAAATGAAGGTGAAAAGTAGTCTGACCAGGATGAAACCATCACGTCAAACGAAATGAGAAGGGAGTTTGACTAGGGCTACACCATTACTTCAAACTAAGGTGAAAAAAAGTTTGACCAGGGCAAAACCATCACTTCAAACAAAATGAAAAAAAAGTTTGACCATAGCTAAACCATCACGTAAAATGATAGTGAAAAAAATTCGACCAGGGCTAAACCATCACATTAAACGAAAGTAAAAAAAAGTTTGACTAGGACTAAACTATCATGTTAATCAGAGGTGAAAAGAAAGTTGGCCAAGGCTAAACCATCACGTCAAATAAAGGTGAAAATAAGTTTGACCAGGGCTAAACCATCACGTCAAATAAAAGTGGAAGAAAAGTTTAACCAACACGTTAAACGAAAGCGAAAAAATTTTTGACAATGGTTAAATCATCACGTCAAATGAAATGAAATGGGAGTTTGACTAGGGCTAAACCATCGTGTCAAATGAAATGAAATGAGAGTTTGACCAGGGCTAAACCGTCACAACAAATAGAGGTGAAAAAAAGTTTAACCACGGTAAAACCATCACGTCAAATAAAATGAAAAGAAAGTTTGACCACGATTAAACCATCACGTCAAACAACAGTGAAAAGAAAATTTAACTAGGGCTAAACCATCACGTCAAATGAAAGTAAAAAAAAAGTTTGACCAGGGCTAAACTATTAAGTTAAATGGTGGTGAAAAAAAGTTTGATGAGGGCTAAACCATCACGTCAAATGAAAGTGAAAAAAAGTTTAACCAAGGCTAAACTATCACATCAAACGAAGGTGAAAAGGGAGTTTGACCAAGTAAAATGTAACAAGACTTGATTGAGTACAACCAATTAAGTAAGAATTCGATCGAGTATGATCGATCAGAGACAAGCCTTAATAAGGTCGAAGTAATCTGATAGTTGAGATCTTTGAAGAAAACTTGACTTACTTTTTGATTTTGAAGTAGTATCAGTCTGATAGTTTTTTCTTGCTTCATTGCTTTAAACATGTGAATTACATAATTCTAAATATAGACGGATGATGATGTGCATGGATTTTCATGATTGGATTTATTCTTTATTTTTATATTTTTCATTCATTTTTTTTAAATCATGATTTAACCCACTTAAAAAGCCTAAAAACATCTACAAAAAGTGTAAAGAATCTTTTTGGTGGTAAGAGGCCAGTCTTGAATCTAATATTGTCTTTACAGAAATAATTATTCTTGCCCTTTGAGGAATTCAGATTATGATGCACCAGTGTCATCTAGTGATTAAAAGAGAATGGTATGATTAGGAATGTGTGAGGGATGCCCCTTATGGTTATATGGTGCATCAATACCATCTAGTGGTTGAGGAATAGGGATATGATTATATATGTGGGCAATGTCCTTGCTCAAGAGAAAATAGAACTTTAATGGTTGAGGAAAAGGGATAGATTGGAAATATAGGCGATGTCCCTACCTCAAGATAAAGCAAGACTTTGTGATGAATCAATACCATCAGTGGTTGAGGAAAAGGGATATGATTGGAAATGTGGGCGACGTCATGCCCTAAGAGAAAGCAGGACTTTATGATGCATCAATAGCATCTAGTGGTTAAGGAAAAGGGATATGATTGGAAATATGGGAGATGTCCCTGCCCCAAGCGAAAATAGGATTTTGTGATGCATCAATACCATCTAGTAGTTGAAAAAAAAGGGATATGATTAGAAATGTGTGGGGGATGCCCGCTTTTGATCCATCTGTGGTTTTCAAAATGTAACAAGGACCTGATGTTTCCATCAATTTCCTTGTTAGTTAGAACAAACTGATAAATATCTTCTAAGAAGTGGAGCTTCCTCCATTGTCAGAATTCTATCCAAGACTGTTAGTTATCCACCCTTAATGCTTTCTAGAACGTTTGAAGGAATTAAGACATGAACCAAGATTATTTTGACCTAATTCCAAAGTAACTTGAAGAAATTAGTCTGTTATCTATTTTAATTAATCTTTATTTCTTTAAGTCATTAATTATCATTTAGCAAAAAATGTTAGCACGATCAAAAAGATAGTCTAACAGAGGTTGCATTTCAAGGAAATAAAAGTAGAATATTAGCTTTTTTTACAAAAATAATGGTAAAATGCCTAAGAAGAGATTCACAAAGATAATGGTAAATGTTAAAAAAATATTCTGGACAACTGAATTTAGATCTTTAAAGATTTTTTCTGAATGAAATATTTGCTTCTGCATAAATCATCTTTTAGGGATGCATTTTATCATATCATGCCTATGATTTGATCATTTCTTTCTCTGCTTACATTGCCCTTTTGGGTTCTCAACTTTAAGCATCCCCCTTATATCGTTTTTAATCGAACACCCTATTCGGGTTTTTGTTCAATTTTTGTTTTTTTCTTTTTTTTGTTTTTTTTTGTTTTTTAATGTTTTTTAAGCATAGTATTTTTCTTACACTATCTGCATTGACTGGGTTTGGCAAGACAACTCTATCCATTTCGACAAGGATTAATGCACCTTTTAAGAATGCATTGTGAACCATATAGGGCCCTTTTTAATTGGGTGCCCATTTGCCTCATGGAGCTTTTTGTATTGGGAGGATTTTTTCAGCACTAGTTCTTCTTCATGAAGTTGTTTTGGATAAATCTTCTTATTATGGGCCTTCACCATCCTTTTCTGGTACATTTGCTCATGTTGGATCGATTTCAACCTCTTTTTTTCAATAAAGTTTAATTGTTAGTAGTGATCTTGCACCCATTCAACTTCTTCCAATTTGGTCTCCATTAATATTTGAAGTGATGGGATCTCAACTTTAATTGGTAGTACTGCCTCTGTGCCATACAATAATGAGTAAGGTGTTGCCTCAGTTGAGGTCCATACTGAGGTTCGATGAGCAAGGATAACGAATGGAAGCTTCTCATGCCAATCTTTATAAGTCTTCACCATTTTTCCCATAAGCTTCTTAATATTTTTGTTGGCAACTTTTATAGTCCCACTCGTCTTCGGATGATATGTAACCGAATTGTGATGAAAGATTTTAAGCTAGGTATAGACCTTCATCATCAATTTATTGTTTAAGTTAGAGGCATTATCCGTTATAATTCTTTCAGGGACCCCGAATCTAAAAATAATATTAGCTTTTAAAAATTTAATCATCATTAATCTTATGACGTTTAAAAAAGAAACGGCTTCCACCTATTTAGTGAAATAATTAATGGCCACCAAGATGAAACGATGCCATTTTGATGCTACAGGAGTAATGGGTCCCATATAGAAAAAGACAATGGCACAGTCATGACATGTAACAATGAAGGTGGGACATAAATCTTGTTGGCATAGATTTGACAGTTATAGTACTTTTGGGCATACTTGATACAATCACTCTCCATAGTTGTCCAAAAATAGCCCAATCTCATGATTTGCTTTGCCATCTTATGTCCGTTGGCATGAATCCCATAAACCCCTTCATGTACTTCTTCTATTATTTTTCTTTGCTTCTGAAACATCAACACACCTTAACAATGTTTGGTTGAAACTTTTCTTATACAAAATCTCTCTGTCCAAGATAAAATTCATTGCCAGCCTTTTAAGGTTCTCTTATCAGTTTTTGAGCCATTTAGAGGATATACTCGATCCTTCAAATAATTTTTGATATCGTGATACCATGGAAGGCCATGGTCTTAATCTTAATGTTATGGTAGTATGCAGGGAATTCATGAATACTCATCTCAATGGTGTCACCTCCTGCTCCTTGTTTACTTTGAACATTAAAGCCAAGATGGCTAGAGCAACTACCATTTGATTATCATCATGGAATAGATGAAAGAAGTCTACTTCTTCAAATTTTTTTAGTAATTCTGGAATCAATTTTTTATATTGCTGCAACCTTAGGTCTTAGCTTTCCCATTCTCCATGCAGTTGGTAAATTACCAAGGCTGAATCTTCGATGACTTTCAACACCTAGGCCATCTTTTCTAATGCTACTCGAAGCCCCATAATACATGCCTCATATTTCACCACATTGTTGGTGCAATAAAAAATTATTCGAGCTATAAAAGGGTAATAATCCTTTTTTGCAGATATTAATATTGCATCAATTCCATGGCCCAATGCATTTGATGCTCCATATAAATACATTTTCCATGTAGATCCTTCTGATGACTCTTTTTCTTTTTCAACCATAATATTCATCAAGTCTTTATTAGGGAATTCGAAATCCAACGGCTGATAATTGTCAAACACCCGGCTTGCTGAGAATTTAGCAATGGCACTTCCTTTGATTGCCTTTTGGCTTACATAAATGATATCATATTCGGATAGTAGAACTTGCCACCAAGCTATCCTTCTTGATACAGCTAGTACTTCGAATAGATATTTGATTGGGTCTATTTTGGTGATAAGCCATGTACTATGGTACAACATGTACTGTCGAAGCCTTTTTGCTGTCCAGACTAGAGCATGACATATCATCTCCATATGGGAATAATTTACCTCGTAATCCAAAAATTTCTTATTAAGGTAATAGATTGTCCGCTTCTTCTTTCCAGTCTTATCATGGTACCCTAACATATAGTCCATGGATCTTTCGAGCACTGATAAATATAGGATCAAAGATCGTCCCAAAGCAGGCAGTACCAATACTAACAAATTAGAGAGATATTGCTTAACTTTTTCAAAAGCATTTTGGCATTCACTATCGCACCCACTAGGGTTTTGTTTTTGCAAAAGCTGAAAAATTGGATCACACTTATCTGTGAGTTGAGATATGAATTTAGCGATGTAATTCAATCTCCCTAAGAAACTTCTCACTTTTTTTGGCGTGCATCAGAATGGCAATTCTTATATAGCTTTGATCTTTATCTGGATCAACTTTAATTCCTTTTTCACTTACAATAAAACCCAACAATTTTCTAGACCTGGCTCTGAATATACATTTCATTAGGATCAGCTTTAATTGATATTTTCTCAGTTTTTCAAACAACTTTCACAAGTCTGCTGCATAACTTTCGTCTTGAAGGGACTTAGCAATCATGTCATCAATGTAGACTTTAATTTCCTTGTGCATCATGTCATGGAATAGGGTGACCATTACCTTTTGGTAAGTTGCTCCGCATTCTTTAACCCAAATTGAATTACCTTATAACAAAATGTTCCCCACATTGTTACAAATATGGTCTTCTCCACATCCTTCGGAGCAATTTTAATTTGGTTATACCTTAAAAATCCATCCATGAAGGAAAATAAATAGTTTTTCGTAGTATTATCAACCAGGGTGTCTATATAAGGGAGCAAGAAGTTATCTTTTAGGCTTGCTTGATTAAGGTCCCGATAATCTATACATATTCTAACTCTTCTATCTTTCTTGGGAACCAGGATAATGTTTACAACCCACTCTGGATATTTTGCCACCTTCAGAAATCCAAATTCAAACTGCTTCTTAACCTCTTTTTTCATCTATAAAAGCATCTCTGATTTTATTCTCCTTAGCTTCTATTGAATCGGTTTGTATTCCAACTTCAAGGGCAATTTGTGAACCATAATCTCCATATCCAATCATGGCATGTCTTGATAAGATCATGCAAAGATGTCTCAAAATTCATGCAGCCGACTTATCAGATCTTCTCGGGTGGAAGCTTTTATGGTAGTTCCTATTCTGATCTTTTTCTTATTATTTTCATTATTCTCTAAATTGATAATCTCAATAAGCTCTTCATGGGGTATTATGTGCTCATCTTCTCATTCAATTATTTTTAACAAATCAGAGGCAAGATATGATCATCAATATCTTCTTCAAGATTGACCTTGTTCGAGCAAATAGTCTATTCAAAATTAACCTCTGAATCTTAATCAAATTTGTTGTTTCTCTACAAAGATAAAAGTAAGGAAGAAATGGGCAAATAAGTATAGGATATGAATGAGGCATGGATGCAAAAAAGGAAAAAAGATGTTGAGATAAAAAATCAAAAAGAAATGACGTAAGAAATGAAAAGAGCCAATAAAAATTATATAAGAAAAGATTACGTGCATGTCATTTCCATTAATGATAAATTACAAAAAAATTTATAGATTACAAAGTTCATTTCTTAGTTATTACTTTAAGATTGGCCTGACACTATGCTTTTCTCAGCACATGTCCAATTCCTTAAAACAATCAGGGGGCATGGTCCAATCCTATAGTCCTCAGTGAACTCTTCATCATCTCTTCCAATGGTAGCCACATAATGCTCTTTGAAGGCTTCATTGATCACCAAAATAATGTTCCTAGTTTTTTTATTTCCATTTATTGGATTGACTCCTCCATAGTAGAAAAATTTCCTTCAACATGGGTAAAGAGTTGATTTTTGGCCTGACTGTTGGCGAACACCCAGGGATGGCTGCTTTTCTCTCATTCTTTTTTCAAACTTCTTCTTCTAAACTTTTTCTGATTTAAAGCTTAATCCATATTTGTCCTTCGTACCATTGACATTAATGGCCTGGCTAATTCCTTGCAAATGTCTCCCGAGTCTTTTCCAGCTAAAGTTCATTTCTCTACTGTTAACTTGAGGCGCATACATGTACTTTTCGATAGCCTCAGTTTAGAAATGATTGACCCTTTTGATATAAAGGTTGTGTTGACAATCTCATAACCTCTAAAAGAGCATTCATCAGTTTTAACATTTTGTGTTAATGTAAGTAACCTCTATAGACATCATAGCAACTATGTCTTCTTCCGTAGAGAGGCTCACCAATCTTTAATGAATTATAAATTTGACTTTTTGTTGTAAAGATGATGGAACAGCCCTGATGAGGTGAATCCATGATCAACTTAATAAACAATTATATGCTGGAGCGATATCCATAGTGTGGAACTTAATTTCAAATAGGCAATGACCAATTTCTAGAGTAACTGAAATAATTCTTTTGATGTCCCTCCTTATTCCATCAAAAGCCCTAATAATTACATGGCTTGATTGGATTTGGCTAACATCTACAGGAAAACAGGACAGTGTACTCTATGGCATGACATTTAAAGTAGAGCCATTATCGATAAAAGCCTTAGATAGTATGGTCCCTTTGCAATGAGTCATGAAGTGGAGGGCTTTTGCTAAAGTATTACCTTCTGGCAAAATTTTATCCTCACTAAATAAGATAAAGTTGTTAGTGACAATATTATTCACTATGCAGTCAAGTTTGTTGACAAAAATGTTTGAAGGACATAGGCCTAATTTAGTACTTTCAACAAAGCATTTTGATGCAGTTCGAAATTGAGCAATAGAGTTAGCAAGGAAATCTTCCCTGGTTGTTGCTTTAATTGCTCCACACACTATACTTGCTATGCTTGATATACTTTAGGAATCCAGCTGCCACTTTTTCCTTTACTGGTTCTTGTTTTTCCTCAAAGACATCCTCGATAACCACTACCTTTCCAGATGTTTATGCCTTTACTTTCACCTTTGTATCAGCTTCACTAGTTTCCCTGCTGTATACACGTCAACTTCTAATAACATGGCTAACTCTTGTGATATTGATAGATAATAATTGGGTAGTAACAGCTTTTGGAGTGGTAACCCTACCATCATATTTCCACAACAGCTATTTACTATCTTGATAAGGGAATGGCGTTGGTGTCCTAATAATCAGTCTGGGGATAATATCCACCTTTGGAGGTGTGGTTTGGTTGCAATGAATGGTAAGAGGGCAACCGATACTGTATGAGGGTTGTGACGATCCTTCCCCTACCATATTGACTAATTTTTTTGTTTTCACTTTAGTCTATTCTAAAAACTCGATCTCACCATTATTCATCATCCCTTGAATCAATGCTCAAAAATCTAGACAACTCTGTAAGATATGCCCCAAAGTTAGGTGATACTTGTTGAAAATGACATCATCATTATATTATCCTTTAATGCTTTCCCGATTAAGGCTAAGGATTTATTTGGTCAAAACCATCCATACTTTCCACAAAGGTGTTTTGACATCTTTCACACTCAACTTCCTCTATTACCTATTTTCAATGCTAATGACGTTGACTCTGGGCTCAGAATGATCTGGCAAAAGGTTTGCTGCCACATTGGGAGCCAGCGTGTTATCAAACTTGAAGGTGCCTCAATTAAAAAGGCTTTGAACTTTGTGCTTAAAGATTGGTAGTTCTCAATCGAGTGACCTAGTAGTGTATGGTATTCAAAGTGTAGGTTTGGGTTATACCAGCTGGATAATTGCCTTCATACGATTTGACAAAAATTAGCACTACTAGCCTTACTTCTAAAAGTTCATCGAACATTTCCTTTTTTCAATAAGAAAGAGAGTTAAAATAGGGTCTGGTTTATTTGGTTCTTTAGGGTTGTGTATTGCTGTTGGGTATTGGCTTGTTCTGGGGAAGTAGTTCTGGAAAGGTAGCTTAGACAGTTATTGAAATGGGTGCTCAAGGTGTGTTGTATAGATAAGAATTATGGGGCATTTGTCTTGGATTTTGATAATAGGGGTGAGGTCTTGGGTGATATGGCTGGCTCACATAACCGACTAATGGTGTTTCATCATTTTTCTTTACTAGTCCTGGCTTCTTTATATTAGAGGCCTCTCCAAAGATTACAAGATTGAAGAAATTTTTTGTTGCGTTTCCTACCAGCTTGTCATAATAGGGTGGATGTAAAGCATCGATAAATAACATTGTCATGTCCTTCTCTGTCAAGGGTGATTAGACTTGAGAGGCTTTGTCCCTCCGTCGTTGGCCATATTCTTTGAAAGATTCATTTGACTTCTCTGAATTTTAGAAGGTCAATCGATCTAGAGCCTACTCAGCCATGTGCTTATATAGTTAGAGAAAGCACTTGCCAAGTTGGCCCAGCATTTAATTTGGGTACGATTCAAATATTGTACTATCTTAATGCCTATCCTGACAGGCTTTCCTGAAAATAGTGGATTAGAAGTTTCTCATCTTATGAGTAGCTTGCCATTTTTTTAACAAACATTTTGATGTGTACCTGCAGGGATGTAGTGCTTTTATACTTCTCAAACTCTAGCATCTTAAATTTTGAGGGGACAATAAGATCTAGAACTAAGCTAAGGTCTTCAATGTCCCCACTGCTGTATAATTTGGCCCTCTCTTTGGCTTTTAACTTTCTTTTAAGGAGTAGTAGTTTTGCCTTTCCATTTTCTTTTGTCGACCTTAACTACTTCTTTGGCCTTTTGCTTAATCTTTTCTTCTTCATTGATGCCTAGTCCCATACATTCCTATTGGATGGGAATAGCTCACATAATTGTTTCTTGAGGTATGGCCTCAAGGTTTATGATGATGACTGGTGGAGAAGTAGCTACCAGGGCCTTATATTGTACAGTATGGGCATTGGTTAGTGGTGAGTTGATGTCTAATTCTTTAACTGGTGCCCCCCCGAATCTTTTAGTGGGAGCATCAGTGTTTGCTTCCTACGCAGGGCGAGTTAGCCCTTTAACTACTAGCTCCATCATCTATGCGATTTAAGCTTAAAGTTTATCCTGTCTTTTCAACATGGCCTTTTGAGCCAACCTGTGGCTTTCCTCGAGCCGTTCTAATCTTGCGATATGGTCTTCAGCCATTCTCTTTCTATTGCTCTGGTGTAGTAACTATGTCTAGGTATTGACGATATTGATTGGTCTCGATATGCAATGGTTAAACCTTGTGTGAATTCAAAAATTTTTAGGAATTAAGTAATTATTAATAGATCAATAAACATTTGTGTATGTGTATGTATGCATGAGTAATAAACGTATTCAAGGGCATTTGCTTTACTACAAGACTTCAAAATCCATAATTTCCATTGATTTTAGAAGGGAATTACATATCACTTATCATATGAGAATTATGTCCATAGAACTTCCTAATTTGGTCATATTGCTTTTTGACTTGTTCCAAAAACTGAAATATAGCCACGTCGAATTCACCAACTGGGTTGATCTGTCTTCAAAGTCCTTGGATCCTCTCTACCATATCCCTCACTTGGATGACTATTGAGCGAATTTGTTTTGTCAAATGATCAATATAAAATTGTCACCCTAGCGAATTGGTAGTCCATTTGTCACATTCATCTCGGACTTGGCAAAACTTATTATCCCAACAGACATCCATTTCCACATATGCTTGGGCCCATGCTTCAATGTCGCACTCTCTTTGAGATAACACTTGTCTTACTTGCCCCAAAGCTGAAATGAGTGCTTTTTTTTCTTGGAGTAATTCTATCATCCTTTCTCATTCTTAGTGAATGGCATTTTTGAGCTGCTCATTCTTTTCCGTAGACCTCCTCCATTGTCTTTATGTATCTGAGTGTGCCCTTTGCTCTTGTTTGAATACATCTACCTTGGCTTTGCTTCCCATGACTTTTAGTTTTCCACTTTCCAAGCTCTCTGTGGAGCGTATGTATTTCCTCAGCAACTTAACTAGGAAATTTGCTAGAGCTCCCAGATACACCAATGATTTTCAGCTTCTTGTTTTGTTCCACCCAATCACGCTTCATTAAAGTGTACTGCTCCTCTATTTTTTGAAGATCCTTTTCTTTGGCTTCTGTCTTTATCTTCAGATACATGATCTCTTCCTAGAGGGCTTGATTCTTGGTAATCACTATTTTTTGATCTCTTCTATCTCTTCTCTAATTAACTCCACTTTGAAAGCCATGGGAGGCTTTGGTTGAACGGTCGCTTGAAGATTAACCCCCTTTATGCTTGGAATAATCAAATCACAACCTTGAATTGGTCTTCATGCATTGTACTTGAAAGTGGTCTAATCCGCGAAGATAGTAGCCCAGACTCAAATCTCTCTTTCTAATTTATGGTAGTTGTCAAAAGCATGTTCTTGTATATTTCCCCATGATAATCAAAATCCACACTAGCCAAATCAAAAGTCATGGGATGAATTACTTAATCCTATATTACCGTTGGACCAAAAGTGGTGCATATCCGACTATACCCCATAATCCAAGCAAAAGCACAAATGATAATTGACCACACTAAGTTCTTCAATGATGCCACCCATGTCGTTGACAACCATGGCCAATCTTTCTCCACAAAATGCTGAAGAAGGATAGAGTGTGAGAAATAGGGTCTAATCTTATAGGAGCCATCTCCCAAAAAAGGTTGCAAGCCCAGATATATACCACTAATGCACTCCCAAAGAATCTGCCTTTTCCTAACTTTTAACACGCGTTAAATGCTTGAATGATTTCTGCTAAGATGGTAGGGCAGGATGCATATTTCGCTTCAACTAGTCAAAGAGCTCAATCACCGCTACTTTCACATGTCTGAGTACCTTTAGGAAGAAAACCAACCTGTATATGGCTAAAGCAAATACATGGAGGGCTTCCTCTTTTTCTGGATGATCCTTACTATACTCCTTCAAAAATTGCCATGAAACAACAGTGGCATTGCCTTTATGTTCGAAGCGAAGGGACCGGGGAGATAAATCAAGGATATGTGCCAATCTCTTTCTATGACTCACCGGGTTGCATTCTTTGCATTAGATAGGTCTTGTCTCCACTTATCCTAACCCTAATAATGATACAATCTATTATATGGTGAGGGTCATGTCATGGTGATTAAATGAAAAGTATCGGTAAGAGGGGTCCCAAAATTCTATCAGAGCTTGGACCAACTGTTCATTTATGGGAATCTTCAACAAGAAGGCCATATGTCCATATTTTGCCATAAACTAGGTTTGCTTGGCTTTATCCTATCCTTCCCATATATGTACTAATTCAAAAATATTATTTTGTCTGAGATCCAAGTGTGTTATCTTCGACAATCTTAATACAAAGTCCTCGGGTATGTAGTCCCCCATTTTCTTTGATTTAGTTTGGACTCTGTGCGGGCTTCTTTAAAAGTTTTAGAAATAACCACCGCTTTTGCTTGGCTCACCATAAAATCAAATAAAAATTAGCTTGATCTAAAATTAGACCTAAAGCAAATACCTATTATGCAAATGAATGATGCATAAGAAGGACAAGAAAAGAAAAAAGTAAACAAGTTAGTATCTATGAAATAAATATTCTAGATAATAAAACCTACCAATAAATAATATAAAAAAGATGTAATTGAAATAAAGCAAGTGAATAAAGAAAGCAAAAGGTGTGCATATCCCTTCGTATGTCCCTAACCTCGATGACACCTATAGTAAAGGGATGGTAATGATTGGGAAGCTACCAAGATTCACTATATGAGGTTTGGGTCGGACCTCTAAATCGGTTCTCGAATTGCCCCTAGTCCAAAATGGACTAATGAGGTACCTTCTCCTTATCCATCATGAATTATGTTGGAAAAGGTTCAAGTCAAGTGGGAGTATCTTCCATGCCCTTAACGAGGCTAACACCTCGGGCAAGTGTAGGAATTTACACCCAGTAGGCTTTTCACTAGCCCAAATAGATGCTAACTCCTCAGAAGGTAGAGCTACTTCACCTCCTCCTAAATAATTAGGTACTTATGTCCCTCTTGCATTAGACAGAAGGGAAACTATTGTAGATGTGCATAGTGTGTGCAAAGGGATAAGCATACCCTTTTTTAAAACAAAGAGAAATTACACAAACATTGACTTAAAAATAAAATAAGTCATAAAGAAAAATTTTCCAAAATAGGAATTGAAACCAAATACCAATTAAAACTGGATTAATTAAAATTTAATTAACACATGATCAATTTTAGGCCTAACTCTCTAGCTATCTCTAGTGGAGTCACCAAGTAGTCGCAACGTGGCCTGGATACGAATCCTGACCAAGCTCGACTTAAATGACCTTTGACTATATAAGTGGTGATGTATCATTATTTCAAAACTATTTATTTTTCTCTTTTTTTAGGGTTATATCGATATTAATATTCCCTTATTTCTAGGGACTCAGCAGTTAAGATAAATCATTCGCCCATCTTAACCTTAAATAGTCACCACAAAATGATCATTTGTTTAGAGTCGCCATCAATCTGTTTTGGCCAGGTGAGATTCACCACCTATCAGAATTAATGCTTTAAGCATCACAAAAACATAAAGATAAATTCCGTGGTCTATGAAATAGTGGCCTGGATGCGAATCCTAACCAAGCCCGAGTTAAATAGCCCTTGACTATATAAGTGGTGATGTATCATTATTTTAAAACTATTTATTCTTCTCTTTTTTTGGGCTATATCGATATTAATTTCTCTTATTTCTGGGGACTCGGTAGTTAAGATGAATCATTCGCCCATCTTAACCCTAAATAGTCATCATGAAATGACCATTTTTTGGAATCACCACCAATCTATTTTGGATAGGTGAGATTGGTCACCTGTCAGAATTAATGCTTTAAGGGTCACGAAACCTTAAAGATAAATTTCGTGGTCTACGAAATACTAAAGCGATTTTAAAGGCTCAGGAGTCGTTTACAACCATAAGTAAGGATCGACCCTTTTGTGATGCCTAAAATTGGTACCTTATTGATCATGGTTAATTTGAACTTTAATTTTTTATCCAGCTTCAATATGTGGTACTTAATTATAATTCCCATATTGTTAAAATAATGTTTTATTATTCCATTAGAGAAAATCAGGGTTTTACATTTTGAAAATCGAAACGTCTTATACACCCCCATCGAAAAACCAATCGGACACGAAAGTTTTTATTATTCCCTTTTATACCCTAACGAAAAACTAAAGGGTCATAAAAGGTTATAAAAAAACAAAATCTTTCACGTCGTACTAGAGTACCTAGCAGAATGTGAAAGGTTTTTATTTGTATAAAATTTTTTATTTCCATTTTGAAAAGGGTACTCGTCATTAGAATGATCCGTAAAACCCCTATCATATATGGGTGGAAGGAGTTTCACACATCACTCTAACTTGAAGACATTGCCTTTATTTTACAAAGACATACAAATTTTATTTGAAACAAAAACAAAAGACCTATGACTTAGTCTAGACACTAAAGTACTAATTCGAATCTAGGACTAAAAGGATAAAAGAAAAATGAACCATCCTTAAAGTATACATTTAGCATAGAAACACCCGATGGTTACTCAAAACAAGGTTTTAAGAACAATTAAAATATCCCTAAGGCTTACCATTGACACTAAGGCACTGGTAACTACTTACGATCTGGTTCTAAGGAAAATTAAAAAAATTCCTGAGGCTTACCATTGACACTAAGGCACCTGATAACTACTTAGGATTAGGTTCTAAGGAAAATTAAAATATTCCTAAGGCTTACCATCGACACTAAGGCACCCGGTAACTACTTAGGATTGGGTTCAAAGAAAAACAAGAAAAATTAAAATATTCCTAAAGCTTACCATTGACACTAAGGCACCTGGTAACTACTTAGGATTGAGTTCTAAGGAAAATTAAAATATCCCTAAGGCTTATCATCAAAACTAAGGCACCCGATAAGAAAAATTACAAAAATGTCCCTTGAGTACACATTCGACATAAAAAGGCTAAATGAACCTTAAACATTCACCTTTGGCATAAAAGCATCCTAATGAGAAAAATTACGAAAATGCCTCTGGGGATACCTTCGACATGAAAGTATCCCGGTACCCTTAATGGACTCAAAAAATGACCTTAAAAGGCTAAAAGAACCTTAAACATTCACCTTTGGCATAAAAGCATCCCGATGAAGAAAATTACAAAAATGCCCCTAGGGTATACCTTCGACATGAGAGTATTCTAGTACCTCTAATGGATTCGAAAAGACAAGTAATGATGATTCTTACTCTAAATGGGTAATTTAGATTACAAAAATGACCTAAAGTATGAAAATTGATTATGGGTCCCTAAATTTCTCAAAATTAAATATTAGTCCTAAACTGGTTTAAAATGCTAAAAATGATATATTTATTTTTTTTGACCCACAAACACCGTAAATGAGAAGTTTAAATTTTAAAATAACCTAAGTTTCTAAATTTTCAAAAAATTGTATTTCGCACCCTAACAGAGAACCAAAAGAATACAAAATGTTTTTATATTTTTAGCACCTCACCGGAGGACCAATGGGATGCTAAAATATTTAAAAGAATCTAAATGGATGATTTCATGCTAAAGATAACCATTTTGTCCTAAAATGCCAAATTGCCATAGGGGTCCTTAAACTTTCTTGATTTTATACTTAGCTACCTAAGTAAAAGAAAAAAACCTAAAGCATCACAAAATACAATTAATTAGCTAAAAATCATGAAAAACATCCATAAGAAGGTTCGGTCAAACACCTTTGACCAAAACAAAAAATTTTCCATTATTTGCAAACTAGCCTCAAAACTTTAAGAAATTACAAAATACCCCCTAAAGTCTGAAAAATACCTAGAGCATGATATGAAATACCCAGAATCAGTTTCCAAGTTATCCATAAAGCTTTCGATCAAATCCTTTGACCATATAACAAAATTTTTTTTATTTGTAAACAAGTCCCAACACTTTGCTAAAATTACAAATTGGCCCTTACGTGATTAAAATGTACAATTAAGCTTCAAATGAATCAAAATAATAAAAAAAAGTCACATAAAAGTTCAAAAGCAAAATTTGGTCACTTCTTTTTGCCCCTCGAATAAATTTTCAATATTTACACAAAAATCCCTAAACTTCTTAAAATTATAAAAAGGCCCCAAAACTAAACAAAATGTATTTTAACTTGATAAATGTAAAATACACTCCTAAAATTGCAAGTGTACTTCAGTCAAACGTATAGGTCTAAAAAAAGATTTTTTTATATTTTTTTATCCTTTATTTATTTTTTCAGATTAGCCTCTAAACATTTTATATTTACAAAATGACCACAAAGGCACATATACAAGCATGAATTTCAGCCAACACCTTAACAATCTACCAATCAACTTTTTTTTAAACTCAATAATCACATATTCACATTTTATTTAACATAAATTAGCAACAGTATATGATAAAATTATAAAAATAAGTATATAAACATGTGATTTGACCATAATAACAAGAAAACACTAAAAGAAATAAAGTATATATGAACATATATATGACAAACACAACACCAAAACCAACATCATATCAACATAAACATGATTCATGAAGAAAATAATTTACTAACAAGAAGAAAAGAAAAAATCAAATCAAATCAAGAAAATTAGTTCATGGCCATTATGCTTAGTCTTTCGTGTACCTAATAAAGAGAATGTGCTTATAGAGCCCGATCACAAAAAGAATGGATATTTTTAAGAGAATCTGAGTTTTTTTCATTTGATAGACAAGCTTTGATTCTAAGGAAAATTGTGGAAAGAAAAGCTTTCCTTGCCAAACCAAAGTATCAGTATCAGGTATCCCAATGAGAAAATTGTGATCATAGTGCCTAATCATGAAAAGATTGGAGATTATTATAAGAATCCAAGTTTGTCTCATTTGACAAATGAACTTTAATTCAAAGAAAAATGATGGAAGAAAATTTCTTGCAAAAACAAAGCATTAATATGTGTATCCCAATGAGGAGAATGTGATTTTAGTGCACTAATCACAATATATTGGAGATTATTTCAAGAACTAAATTTTATCTTCTTTGATGGATGAATAAAGATTGTAAGGAAAATGGTGGAAATAAAAGCTTTTCTTACCAAATCAAAGCATCAATATCATGTATCCTAATAAGAAGATCATGACTTTAGAGCCTAATGATGAAAAGAATAGAGATTATTATAAGAATCCAAGTTTATCTCATTTGACGAATGAACTTTGATTTTAAGAAAAATGGTGGGAAGAAAAGCTTTTCATGCAAAACCAAAGCATCAATATTGTGTATCCCAATGAGGAGAATGTGCTTATAGTGCCAGATCAAAAGAGAATTAATATTCTTAAGAGTATACAAGTTTGTCTCATTGATGGATGAACTTTGATTCTAAGAAAAATGGTGAAAAAAAAAAGCTTTTCTTGCCAAAGCAACGCTTCAATATCATCTATCCCAATAAGAAAATGATGATTACAGTGCGTAATCATGAAAAAAATGGTGTTTTTCACTTGAATCCAAGTTTATCTCACTTGATATATGAACTTCTATGCAAAAAAAATGGTGGAAAAATGTTTTTCCTGCTAAATCAAAGCATCAATATCATCTATCCTAATGTAAAGATGATGATTATGACACGTAGTCATGAAAAGAATTGTGGTTTTTATGAGAATCCAAGTTTGTCTCGCTTGACATATGAACTTCCATTCAAAAGAAAATGGTGGAAAAAGAAGCTTTTCTTGCCAAACCAAAGCATCAACATCGTGTATCCTAACAAAGAGAATATGCTTATAGTGCCGATCACAAAAAAATTAAGATTCCTATAAGAATCCAAGTTTTTCTTATTTGAGGGACGAGCTTTGATTCTAGGAAAAATCATGGAAAAAAAAGCTTTTCCTGCCAAACCAAAGCATCAGTATTAGTTTCCCAATGAGAAAATCATGATCATAGTGCCTATTCACAAAAAAATTAGAGATTATTATAAGAGGCCTAGTTTGTCTTATTTGACTGATAGACTTTGATTCAAAGGAAAATGGTGGATGACAAAGCTTTTCTTGCCAAAACAAAGCATTAATATTGTGTATCCCAATGAGGATAACGTGATTATATTTCCTAATGGCAAAAGCATTAAAGATTATTTCAAGAATCAAAGTTTGTCTTATTTGATGGATGAATAATGATTCTAAGCAAAATAGTGGAAAAAAGAGCTATTGTTGCTAAATCAAAGCACCAATATCATATATCCTAACAAGAAGATCACGATTCTAGGACCGAATCATGAAAAGAATAGAGATTATTATAAGAATCCAAGTTTGTCTCATTTGATAGATGACCTTTGATTTTAACAAAAATGATGTAAAGAAAAACATTTCATGCCAAACTAAAACATCAATATCATGTATCCCAATGAGAAGAATGTTCTTATAGTACCCAATCACAAAAAGAATTGAGATTCTTAGGAGTATCCAAGTTTGTCTCATTTGATGGATAAACTATGATTATTAGGAAAATGGTGGAAAAAAAAAGCTTTTTTTGCCAAACCAAAGCATCAATACCATTTATCCTAATGAAAAGATCATGATTATAGTGTGCAATCATGAAAAAAATGGTGGTTTTTATGTAAATCCACGTTTGTCTCACTTGACATATAAACTTTTATTCAAAAAGAAATGATGGAAAGAAAAGCTTTTCTTGCCAAACCAAAGTATCAATATCATGTATCCCAATAAGAAGAATATGCTTATAGTGGCCAATCACAAGAGAATGAAGATTCATACGAGAATCTAAGTTTCTCTTATTTGATAGATACACTTTGATTCTAAGGAAAATGGTGGAAAACCAAGGTATTAGGATTAGGTATCCTAATGAAAAAATTATGATCATAGTGCCTAATCACAAAAAGATTAGAGATTATTATAAGAATCCAAGTTTGTTTCATTTGATAGATGAACTTTGATTCAAAGGAAAATAATTTAAGGGAAATGCTTTTTTTGACAAAACAAAGCATTAACATCGTGTATCCCAATGAGGAGAATATGATTATAATGCCTAATCACAAAAGGAGTGGAAATTATTTCAAGAATCAAAGTTTGTCTTATTTGATGGATAAACAATGATTCTAAGGAAAATGGTGGAAAATAGAGCTTTTCTTGCCAAATAAATGCATCAATATCATTTATCCTAATGAGAAGATCGTGATTCTAGTGCTTAATTATGAAAATAACTGAGATTATTATAAGAATCCTAGCTTGTCTAATTTGATGGATAAACTTTGATTCTAAGAAAAATGGTGGGAAGATAAGCTTTTCATGCCAAACCATAAACATCAATATCATGCATCCTAATAAGGAGAATGTGCATATAGTGCCTGATCACAAAAAGAATGGAGATTCATAGGAGAATTCAAGTTTGTCTCATTTGATGGATGAATTTTGATTCTAAGGAAAATGGTGGATAAAAAGCTTTTCTTCCCAAACCAAAGCATCAATATCATCTATCCTAATGGGAAGATCATGATTATAGTGTTGAATCATGAAAGGAATGGAGATTTTACAAAAATCCAAGTTTATCTAATTTGATAGGTGAACTGCAACTCCTAGGAAAATGGCAAAAAGAAAAGTTTTCTTGCCAAATCAAAGCATCAATATTGTGGATCCAAATGTGAAGAATATGTAAGAATAGAGATTCTAAAGAGAATCCAAGTTTGTCTCATTTGATTGATTCTAAGGAAAATGGTGGACAAAAAGCTTTTCTTCCCAAATCAGAGCATTAATATCATCTATCCCAATGATAATATCATGATTATAGTGCATAATCATGAAAAGAATGGAGATTATTATGCGAATCCAAGCTTGTCTTACTTGATGGATGAACTCTAATTCTTAGGAAAATGGTGAAAAGAAAAGCTTTTCTTACCAAACCAAAGCATCAATATGGACTATCCAAATGACAAAAAGTAATTATAGTGCCTAATCACAAAAAAAAAGGTTTTTACAAGAATCCAATTTTGTCATACATGACATACGAACTTTAGTTCAAAAGGAAATGGTTGAAAGAAAAACTTTTCTTGCCAAACCAAAGCTTTAGTATCAGGTATAAGAATGAGAAAATCGTGTTCATAATGCTTAATCCTGAAAAGATTGAAAATTATTATAAGATCCAAGTTTATCTCATTTGACAAATGAATTTTAATTCAAAGGAAAATGATAGAAGGAAAAGCTTTTCTTGCCAAAACAAAGCATTAATATCATGTGTGAGGAGAATGTGATTATGGTGCCTAATCATAAAAAAATGGAGATTATTTCAAGAATCAAAGTTTGTTTCATTTGATTGATGAATAATGATAGTAAGGAAAATGGTCGAAAGAAAAGCTTTTCTTACCAAATCAAAGCATCAACATAATGTATCCTAATGAGAAAATCACGATTTTAGAGCCTAATCATGAAAAGAATGGAGATTGTTATAAGAACCCAAGTTTGTCTCATTTGACGAATGAAATTTGATTCTAAGAAAAATGGTGGGAAGAAAAGCTTTCATGCTAAATCAAAGCATCAATATCATGTATCCCATAGAGAAAATATGCTTATAGTGCCTGATCATAAAGAATGAGATTCTTAGGAGTATCAAATTTTGTCTTACTTGATGGACAAACTTTGATTCTAAAGAAAATGATGGAAAAAAAGCTTTTATTGCCAAACCAAAGCATCAACATCATTTATCCCAATAATAAATCATGATTACAATGCATAATCATGAAAAGAATGGAGGATTTTATGAGAATCCAAGTTTGCCTCACTAGACATATGAACTTTTACTCAAAAGATAATGGTAGAAAGAAAAGCTTTTCCTGCCAAACCAAAGCATCAATATCGTGTATCCTAAGGAAAAGAATATGTTTATAGTGCGCGATCACAAAATAACAAAGATTTCTATAGGAATCCAAGTTTGTCTTATTGGATGGACAAACTTGGATTCTAGGGAAAATGGTGGAAAAAAGTTTTTTCTTGCCAAACCAAAGCATTAATATTAGGTATCCCAAGAAAAAAAATTACGATCATAGTGCCTAATCCCGAAATGATCCAAGTTTGTCTTATTTGACTAACAAACTTTGATTCAAAGGAAAATGGTGGAAGAAAAAGCTTTTCTTGCCAAAACAAACCATTAATATCATGTCTCCTAATGAAGAGAATGTGATTATAGTGTTAATCACAAAAAGAATGGAAATTATTTCAAGAATCAAAGTTTGTCTCGTTTGATGGATAAGCAATGATGTTAAGGAAAATGATGGAAAGAAGAGCTTTTTTTGCTAAACCAAAGCATCGATATCGTGTATCCTAATGAGGGGATCACGATTCTAGTGTTTAATCCTAAAAAGTTTGGAGATTATTCTAAGAATCCAAGTTTATCTTATCTGATGTATGAATTTTGACTATAAGAAAAATGGTGGGAGGAAAAGCTTTTCTTATCAAACCAAAGCATTAATATTAGGTATCCCAATGAGAAAATCGTGATCATAGTGTCTAATCATGAAAAGATTGAAGATTATTTTAAGAATCCAAGCTCTTTTTTTTTTTATGGGCGAACTTTGATTCTAAGTAAAATGGAGAAAAAAATGCTTTTCCAACCAAACCAAACCATTAATATCATCTATCCCATTGAGAAGATCATGATTATAGTGCGTAATCATGAAAAGAAGGCAGTTTTTACAAGAATCTAAGTTTATCTCACTTGACATATGAACTTTGATTCAAAGGAAAATGGTAAAAAGAAAAGCTTTCCCAGCAAAACCAAAGCATTAATATCAGTATTCAAAGAAATAAAATGTGCTTATAGTGCCCGATCACAAAAAGAATGGAGATTATTATAAGAATCCAAGTTTTTATCACTTAATGGATGAACTTTAACTTTAAGGAAAATCATGGAAAGAAAAGCTTTTTTTCCTAAACCAAAGGATCAGTATTATGTATCCTAATAAGGAAATCATGATCATAATGCCTAATCACAAAATGATTAGAGATTATTATAAGAATCCTAGTTTGTCTCATTTGACTAATGAACTTTGATTCAAAGGAAAATGGTGGAAGGAAAAACTTTTATTGCAAAAACAAAGCATTAATATCATGTATCTCAATGACGAGAATATGAATATAGTGCCTAATCACAAGAAAAACGAAGATTTTTTCAAGAATCAAAGCTTGTCTCATTTGATGGATTAACAATGATTATAAGGAAAATGGTGGAAAGAAAAGCTTTTTTTTGCCAAATCAAAGCATCAATATCATTTATCCTAGTGGGAAGATCGTGATTATAGTGCTTAATCTTGAAAAGAATGAAGATTATTATAAGAATCCAGGTTTGTTTTATTTAACGGATAAATATTGATTGTAAGAAAACTGGTGGGAAGAAAAGCTTTTCTTACTAATCCAAAAAATCAGTATTAGGTATCCCAATGAGAAAATTGTGATCATAATGCCTAATCACGAAAAGATTAGAAAGTATTAAAGGAATCCTAGCTTGTCTGTTTTGATGGATGAACTTTGATTCAGAGGAATACTTTTCTTGCCAAACCAAAGCATCAATATCATTTATCCCAATGAGAAGATCATGATTATAATGCATAATCATGAAAAGAATGGCAATTTTTACGAGAATCCAAGTTTGTCTCACATGAGGTATGAACTTTAATTCAAAAGACAATGGTGGAAAGGAAAGATTTTCCTGCCAAACTAAAGCATCAATATTGTGTATACCAATGAATAGAAGTGCTTATAGTGCCTGATCACAAAAAGAAAAAAGATTCTTATGAGAATCCAAGTTTCTCTCACTTGATGTACAAGCATTGACTCTAAGGAAAATCATAGAAAGAAAAGCTTTTGTAGCCAAACCAAAGCATCAGTATCATGTATCGCAATGAGAAAATCATGATCATAGTGCCTAATCCAAAAAATATTGGAGATTATTATAAGAGTCCTAATTTGTCACATTTGACTGATAAACTTTGATTCAAAGAAAAATGGTGGAAGGAAAAGCTTTTCTTGCCAAAACAAAGCATCAATATTGTATAACCCAAAGAAGAGAATGTGATTATAGTGCATAATCACAAAAAAATTAGAGATTATTTCAAGAATCAAAGTTTATCTCATTTGATGGTTAAACAATGATTCAAGGAAAATGGTGGAGAGAAGAGCTTTTCTTGCAAAATCAAAGCATTAATATCATGTATCTGAATGAGGAGATCATGATTCTAGAGCCTAATCATGAAAAAAAAAGGAGATTATTATAAGAATCCAAGTTTGTCTCATTTAATGGATGAACTTTGATTCTAAGAAAAATGATGGGAAGAAAAGCTTTTCATGCCAAACCAAAGCATCAGTGTCATGTATCCCAATGAGGAGAATGTGCTT
>JBBYHM010164894.1:0-35401 GCA_038381775.1 Adansonia rubrostipa
ATAACAAGATGCATGGACATGGCATAAAATGTATGAGCAAGAGATATCAAACTAATGAGGATGAAATGAGGCATTTTTGCACATCCAAGGAGCATTAAAGCATCCAATCCTAAACTACCACAACCAAAAGCCACAATAATGCATGATAATCCTAAAAGGGTGATGGAAATATGGAGAGCTCCCTAAAATGATGAAGGTGCTGAAAAACAGAAAATGAAAGTGATAAAGTGAAAAGTTATACCAATAAAACTTCACTTCTTGGCCAAATGATTTAGCAGTAGAGATGGCTTGAATTTACATCTTTTCCTTGTTGTTAATAAGCAAGAAAAAGAGAAAAATGATAAGGTTAGGGTTCTAGTATGGATGAGGGTGATTTTTGGAGTGTGTAGTGGATGAAAGTAAGTGTTTTGGGGCTGTTTTTGGGTGGTGGGTGAAGAGCTACGGGATTTGGTTTTCGTTGGTGCATGAGTGTGTTTTTGGAAGTGTAAATG
Organism: Adansonia rubrostipa; assembly: GCA_038381775.1. Lineage (NCBI taxonomy): Eukaryota > Viridiplantae > Streptophyta > Magnoliopsida > Malvales > Malvaceae > Adansonia > Adansonia rubrostipa. The sequence continues at coordinate 492 of JBBYHM010164894.1, forward strand.
AGCTAGAATCTAACCTTTTTCTACTGAGATAGAAGTGGTCCATTTATACTAGTCTTTTGGAGCCAAATTGGAGGTGTTTTTGGCCATTTTTCAAGGGGGACAAGGTGATGTCAGCATGGTGGCTATTTGTAGGAAGCAACTTGCTACCAATGTGATGTGCATAGGGTGGCTAGATTAAATGATAAAATGCTTTTAGGGTGGCTGATGGTGATATTGATTAACAAGCTAAGGAGTAGGGTGATCATGTGATGTTGACCCTTTTTTGGATCCAATTTAGACTCCAAAAAGATGTTATGATTAATTCAAAAGTCTAAATTCATAATCTGATATGTGTTTTAATCTTTCCTTATGCAAAGAAACAGTTAAAATCGAGTTTTGGATCAATGGTGGACAAGTCAAAAATGCCCAGACCGTGAAAATGACTTACATGTATCGATGCATTTGATCCAAAAACCTTGTGTGTATCGATACAATGAACATTATATCGATACTATGAACTATTCTATCGATACTGTGAACCACTGTGTGGATACATGTTGATATGTATCGATACATTTCTTTACAAAATGCATGCTTTGGTCTTGGCATGGCCTAGTATCGATACATGAGGTCCTGTATCGATACAGAGGCTCATGTATCGATACATCTACATGTTGTATCGATATAAATAGGGACATTTCAAAATTTTTGGCTCGTTGGGGCATTGTATCGATACATGAGAACCATGTATTAATACATTCAAGTAAAATTATGAATTTTCTCATATCCTTTGTCCCTGGATGCCTTGGACTGCATTATTTGATGCCACATCTTTGCATTTACCTTTGATATGATCCCTAGGCCTTCTTGACATCCTCAAAATACATTTTTATCGGGCGACGATCATCGCCCCTTCTTACATCCATGCTCCAGATTGCTAAAAATTAGCCCAGACAAAATAAGGTGTCTACAAAATCCAAAGCATCAATATCTTGTATCCTAATATGGAGGACATGGTTATAGTGTCCAATCACAAAAAGAATGGATATTATTATAAGAATCCAAGTTTGGCCCATTTCATGGATGAACTTTGATTATAAGGAAAATGGTGGAAAGAAAACCTTTTCTTTCCAAACCAAAGCATTAATATCATCATTCCAAATGAGGAGAACATGATTATAGTGCCAAATAACAAAAAAATGGAGATTATTATGAGTATCCAAGTTTGTCTCATTCCACAGAAAAACATTAATTGTAAGGAAAATGGTGGAAAGAAAAGGTTTTCTTGCTAATCTAATGGATCAATATCGTGTATCCTAATATGGAGAACATGATTGTAGTGCCTATAGTGAAAAGAATGGAGATTATTACGAGTATTTAGGTTTGTCTCATTTCATGGATGAACATTAATTATAAGGAAAATGGAGTAAGGAAAAGCTTTTCTTGCTAATCCAAACTATCAATATCATGTATCCCAATATAGAGAAATGATAGTGAACAACAACCACAAAAATGGAGATTATTACAAGTATCCAAGTTTATCTCATTCCACGGATGAACATTAATTATAAGGAAAATGATGGAAAGAAAAGCCTTTTTTGCTAATCCAAACAATCAATATCGTGTACCGTAATGTAGAGAACATGATTGTAGTGCCCAATAATAAAAAAATAGGGATTATTAGGAGTATCCAAGTTTGTGTTATGCCACAGATGAACATTAATATTAAGGAAAATGGTGGAAAGAAAAACTTTTCTTGCTAATCTGAAGCATCAATATCGTGTATCCTAATATGGAGAACATGATTGTAGCGCCTATAGCAAAAAGAATAGAGATTATTATGAGTATCCAAGTTTATCTTATTTCATGGATGAACCTTAATTATAAGAAAAATGGTGGAAAGAAAAGCTTTTCTTGCAAATCCAAAGCATCAATATCGTGTATCCCAATGAGAAGAACATGATTGTAGTGCCCATAGCAAAAAGATTAGAAATTATTATCAGTATCCAAGTTTGCCTCATTACATAGATGAAATTTGAATATAAGGAAAATGGTGGAAAGAAAAGCTTTTCTTGCAAATCCAAAGAATCAGTATCGTGTATCCCAATGAGAAGAACATGATTATAGTGCCCATAACAAAAAGAATGGAGATTATTATGAGAATCCATGCTTGACTCATTTCATGGACTGATTATAAGGAAAATGGTGGAAAGAAAATGTTTTCTTGCTAAACCAAGGCATCAATATTGTGCATCCCAATGAGGAGAACATGGTTATAGTGCCCAATAACAAAAAAATCGAGTTTATAATGATTATCTGAGCTTGTCTCATTTCATGGATGAACTTAATTTTAAGGAAAATGGTGGAAAGAAAAGCTTTTCTTGCTAATCCAAAGCATCAATATCGTGTATCTCAATACGAAGAACATGATTATAGTGCCTATAACAAAAATAATTAAGATTATTACAAGTATCCAAGTTTGCCTTATTTGACAGACAAACATTAATTATTTGGAAAATGGTGGAAGGGAAAGCTTTTCTTGCTAATCCAGAGCAACACTATCGTGTATCCCAGTGTAAAGAACATGATTGTAGTGCCAATAGCAAAAAGAATGGAGATTATTATAAGTACTCAAGTTTGTCTTATTTCACGAATAACATTAACTATACAGAAAATGGTGGGAAGGAAAGTTTTTCTTCCTGACACAAAGCATCAATATCATATATCCCAATGTGGAGAACATGATTATAGTACCCATAACAAAAAGAATGGAGATTATCAGGAGTATCCAAGTTTGTCCCATTTCATGGATGAACATTAATTATAGGGAAAATGGTGGAAAAGATAGCTTTTCTTGCTAATCCAAAGCATTAATATTGTGTACCCCAAAGTGGAGAACATGGTTGTAGTGCCTATAACAAAAAGAATGAAGGTTATTACGAGCATCCAAGTTTTTTTCACTTCACTGATGAACATTAATTATAAGGAAAATGGTGGAAAGAAAAGCTTTTCTTGCAAATCCAAAGCGTCAATATCTTGTATCCCAATGTGGAGAACATGGTTATAGTGTCCAATCACAAAAAGAATGGATATTATTAAGAGAATCCAAGTTTGGCTCATTTCATGGATGAACTTTGATTATAAGGAAAATGGTGGAAAGAAAACCTTTTCTTTCCAAACCAAAGCGTCAATATCATCTTTCCAAATGAGGAGAGCATGATTATAGTGCCAAATAACAAAACAAATGGAGATTATTATAAGTATCCAAGTTTGTCTCATTCCATGGGTGAACATTAATTATAAGGAAAATGGTGGAAAGAAAGCTTTTCTTGCTAATCGAGTGGATCAATATTGTGTACCCAATATGGAGAACATGATTGTAGTGCCCATAATAAAAAGAATAAAGATTATTACAAGGATCCAGGCTTGTCTTATTTCATGGATAAACATTAATTATAAGGAAAATGGAGTAAGAAAAAGCTTTTCCTACAAATCCAAACCATCAATATCGTGTAGCCCAACATAGAGAAGATGATAGTGCCCAATAACAACAAAAATGGAGATTATTATGATTATCCAAGTTCATTTCACTGCACGGATGAACATTAATTATAAGGAAAATGGTGGAAAGAAAAGCTTTTCTTTCGAATCCAAAGCATTAATATCATGTATCCCACTGTGGAGAACATGGTTATAGTTCCTATAACAAAAAGAATGGAGATTATTATGAGTATCTAAGATTATCTTTCACGAATGAACATTATTTACAAGGAAAATGGTGACAAGAAAAGTTTTTCTTGCAAATCCAAAGCATGAATATCTTGTATCCGAATGTGGAGAACATGATTATAGTGCCTAATCATAAAAAGAATTGATATTGCTATGAGAATACAAATTTGACTCATTTCATGGATGAACTTTGATTTTATGGAAAATAATGGAAAGAAAAGCCTTTCTTGCCAAACCAAAGCATTAGTATCATGCATCCCAAAGAGGAGAACATGAATGTAGTGTCGAATAACAAAAAAAGATGGAGATTATTGTGAGAATCCAAGTTTGTCTCATTCCATGGATGAACGTTAATTATAAGGAAAATGGTGGAAAGAAAGGTTTTTCTTGCTAATCCAAAGCATCAATATCGTGTATCCTAATGTGGAGAACATGATTGTAGTGCCCAATAACCAAAAAATGGAGATTATTATGAGTATCCAAGTTTGTCTCATTCCATGAATGAACATTAATTATAAGGAAAATGGTGGAAAGAAGAGCTTCTCTTGCTAATCCAAAGCATCAATATCATGTATCCTAATATAGAGAACATGATTGTAGTGCACAATAACCAAAAAATGGAGATTAATTATTAGCATCCAAGTTTGTCTCCTTTCACGAATGTACATTAATTATAAGGAAAATGGTGGAAAGAAAAGCTTTTCTTGCTAATCAAAACCATCAATATCGTGTATCCTAATGTGGAGAACATAATGGTAGTGCCCACAGCAACAAGAATGGAGATTATTATAAGAATCCAAGTTTGTCTCATTTCCTGGTTGAACATTAATTATAAGGAAAATGGAGAAAAGTAAAATTTTTCTTATTAATGCAAACCATCAATATCGTGTATCCCAATGTAGAGAACATGATTTTAGTGCCCAATCAAAAATAAATGGAGATTATTGCGAGTATCTAAGTTTGTCTCATTCCATGGATGAACATTAACTATAAGGAAAACGGTGGAAAGAAGTGCTTTTGTTGCTAATCCAAAGATCTATATCATGTATCCCAATAAGAAGAACATGATTGTAGTGCCCATAACAAAAAAATGCAGATTATTATGAGGATCCAAGTTTATCTTATTTCATGGGTGAACATTAATTATACAAAAAATGGTTGAAAGAAAAGCTTTTTTTACTAATCCAAACAATCAATATCGTGTACTGTAATGTAGAGAACACGATTGTAGTGCCCTATAACAAAAAAATGGAGATTATTAAGAGTATCTAAGTTTATGTTATTCCATAAATGAACATTAATTAATTATAAGGAAAGCAGTGGAAAGGAAAGCTTTTCTTGCTAATCCAAAGCATTAATATTGTGTATCCCAATATGAAGAACATGATTGTAGTGCCTATAACAAAATGAATGGAGATTATTATGAGAATCCATGTTTGACTCATTTTCCGAATTAACTCTGATTATAAGGAAAATGGTGGAAAGAAAACCTTTTCTTGCCAAACCAAGGCATCAATATCATGCATCCCAATAAGGAGAACATGATTGTAGCACCCCAATAACAAAAAAATGGTGATTATAGTGATTATCCAAGCTTGTTCCATTTCATGGATGAACTTTAATTATAAGGAAAATGGTGGAAAGAAAAGCTTTTCTTGCTAATCCAAAGCATCAATATTGTGTATCCTAATATAGAGAACATGATTATAGTGCTTATACCAAAAAGAATTGAGATTATTACGAGTATCCAAGTTTGTCTCATTTCATAGATGAACATTAATTATAAGGAAAAGGTGGAAAGGAAAGCTTTTCTTACTGGTCCAAAGTAACAATTTGGTGTATCCCAGTGTAGAGAACATGATTGTAGTGCCAACAACAAAAAGAATGGAGATTATTATGAGTATCCAAGCTTATCTCATTTCATGAATAACATTAATTGTAAGGAAACTGGTGGAAAGAAAAGCTTTTCTTGCTAATCTAAAGCATCAATATCATGTATCCCAAATTGGAGAACATGATTGTAGTACCAATGACAAAAAGAATGGAGATTATTATGAATATCCAAGTTTGTGTTATTTCACAGATAAACATTAATTATAAGGAAAATGGTGAAAAGGAAAGTTTTTCTTACTAATTGAAAGCATTAGTATCATGCATCCCAATGTGGACAACATGGTTGTAGTGCCTATAACAAAAAGAATGGAGATTGTTACGATTATCTGAGCTTTTTTCACTTCGCTGATGAACATTAATTATAAGAAAAATGGTAGAAAGAAAAGCTTTTCTTGCAATCCAAAGCATCAAATCTTGTGTCCCAATATGGAGAATATGGTTATAGTGTCCAATCACAAAAAGAATGGATATTATTATGAGGATCTAAGTTTGGCTCATTTCATGGATGAACTTTGATTATAAGGAAAATGATGGAAAGAAAACCTTTTCTTTGCAAAGCATCAACATTGTGTTTCCCAATATGGAGAACACGATTATAGTGCCAAATAACAAAAAAAATGGAGATTATTATGAGTATCCAAGTTTGTCGTATTCCACAGATTAATATTAATTATAAGAAAAATTATAGAAAGAAAAGCTTTGCTTGTAAATCCAAAGCATCAATGTTGTGTATCCGAATATGGAGAGCATGATTGTAGTGCCCATAACAAAGAGAATGGAGATTATTACGAGTATCTAGGTTTGTCTTATTTCATGGATGAACATTCATTATAGGGAAAATGGAGGAAAGAAAAGCTTTTCTTGTTCATCCAAACCATCAATATCATGTATCCTAATATAGAGAACATGATGGCACCCAATAACAGAAAAAATAAGATTATTACGAGTATCCAAGTTTGTCTCATTGCACAGATGAATATTAATTATAATGAAAATGGTGGAAAGAAAAGTTTTTCCTGCTAATCCAGAGCATCAATATCGTGTATGGCATTGTGGAAAACATGATTGTAGTTCCCATAATAAAAAGAATAGAGCTTATTACAAGTATCCAAGATTATCTTTGATGGATGAATATTAATTATAAGGAAAATGTTAAAAAGAAAAGCTTTTCTTGCAAATCCGAAGCAGCTTTTCTTACAAATGCAAAGCATCAATATCTTGTATCCTAATGTGGAGAACATGATTATAATACCCAATCATAAAAAGATTTGATATTATTATGAGAATCCAAGTTTGACTCCTTTCACAAATGAACTATGATTATAAGGAAAATAGTGGAAAGAAAACCTATTCTTGCCAAACCAAAGCTTCAATATTGTGTATCCCAAAAAGGAGATCATGAATATAGTGCCCAATAACAAAAAAAGTTGAGATTATTACGAGAACCCAAGTTTGTCTCATTCCACGGATGAACATTAATTATAAGGAGGAAATAAAGGCTTTTCTTGCTAATCCAAAACATCAATTTCGTATATCCTAATGTAGAGAACATGATTGTAATGCTTAGTAACAAAAAAATGGAGATTATTACGAGTATCCAAGCTTGTTTCATTCCATGGATGAACATTAATTATAAGGAAAATGGTGGAAAAAAAAAAGCTTCTCTTGCCAATCCAAAGCATCGATATCGTGTATCTTAATATGAAAAATATGATTGTAGTGCCCATAACAAAAAGAATAGAGATTATATGAGTCTCCATGTTTGTCTAATTTCACGAATGACCATTAATTTGAAGGAAAATGGTGCAAACAAAAATTTTTTCTTGCTAACCCAAACCATCAATATCGTGTATCCCAATGTAGAGAACATGATTGTAGTGCCAAAACAAAAAGAATGGAGATTATTACGAGTATCCAAGTTTGTTTCATTTCATGGATAACATCAATTATAAGGAAAATGGTGTAAAGGAAAGCTTTTCCTGCTAGTCCAAAGCATCAATATCGTGTATCCCAATACGGAGAACATGATTTAGTGCCCATAACAAAAAGAATGGAGATTATTACACGTACCCAAGTTTGTCTCATTTCACGGATGAATATTAATTAGAAAGATAATGGTGGAAAGAAAAGCATTTCTTGCTAAACCAAACCATCAATATCATGTATCATAATGTAGAGAATGTGATTATTCCTATAACAAAAAAAAATGGAGATTATTACGAGTATCCAAGTTTGTTTCATTTCCAAGATAACATCAATTATAAGGAAAATGGTGGAAAGGAAAGCTTTTCCTGCTAGTCCAAAGCATCAATATCGTGTATCCCAATATGGAGAACATGATTGTGGTGCCCATAACAAAAAGAATGGAGATTATTATGAGTACCCAAGTTTGTCTCATTTCATGGATAAATATTAATTAGAAAGATAATGGTGGAAAGAAAAGCATTTCTTGCTAAACCAAACCATCAATATCGTGTATCACAATGTAGAGAATGTGATTATGGTTCCCATAACAAAAAAATGGAGATTATTACGAGTTTCCAAGTTTATTTCATTTCACAGATGAACATTAATTATAGAGAAAATGGTGGAAAGAAAAGCTTTTATTGCAAATCCAAAGCATCAATATCTTGTATCCCAATGTGGAGAACATCATTATAGTGTCCAATCACAAAAAGAATGGACATTATTATGAGAATCCAAGTTTGACTGATTCACAGATAAACTTTGATTATAAGGAAAATGGTGGAAAGAAAACCTTTCCTTGCCAAACCAAAGCATCAATATCATGTATCCCAATAAGGAGAACATGATTATAGTGCCAAATAACAATAAAAATGGAGATCACGAGTATCCAAGTTTATCTCATTCCATAGATGAACATTAATCATAAGGAAAATGGTGGAAAGAAAAGCTTTTCTTGCTAATCCAAAGCATCAATATCGTGTATCCCAATGTGGAGAACATGATTGTAGTGCCTAAACAAAAGGAATTAAGATTATTATGAGTATCCAAGTTTGTCTCATTTCACGGATTAACATTAATTATAAGGAAAATGGTGGAAAGAAAAGCTTTTCTTGCTAATCCAAAGCATCAATATCGTGTATCCCAATGTAGAGAACATGATTGTAGTGCCTATAACAAAAAGAATTGAGATTATTATGAGTATCTAAGTTTGTCTCATTTCACGGATTAACATTAATTATAAGGAAAATGGTGGAAAGAAAAGCTTTTCTTGCAAATCTAAAGTATCAAAATTATGTATCCCAGTGAGAAGAATGTGGTTGTAGTGCCCATAACAAAAAGAATGGAGGTTGTTACTAGTATTCAAATTTATCTCATTTCACAGATAAACATTGATTATAAGGAAAATGGTGGACAATAAAGCTTTTGTTGCTAATCAAACGCATCAATATCATGCATCCCAACCTAGAGAACATGATGTAGTGGCCATAACAAAAAGAATGGAGATTATTACGAGTATCCAAGTTTATCTTATTTCATGGATGACAATTGATTATAAGGAAAATGGTAGAACAAAAAGCTTTTCCTTCGAATCCAAGCCATCAATATCTTGTATCCGAGTGTAGAGAACATGATTGTGTGCCATCAACAAGAAAAATGGAGATTATTATGAGTGTCTAAGCTTACCTTATTTCACGGATAACATTAATTATAAGGAAAATAGTGGAAAGAAAAGCTTTTCTTGCTAGTCTAAAGCAACAATATCGTGTATCCCAATGTGGAGAACATGGTTGTCGTTCCCATAACAAAAAGAATAGAGATTATTATGAGTATCCAAATTTGTCTCATTTCATGGATGAACATTAATTATAGGGAAAATGGTGGAAAGAAAAACTTTTCTTGCAAATCCAAAGCATCAATATCTTGTATCCCAATGTAGAGAACATTATTATAGTATCCAATCACAAAAAGAATGGATATTATTATGAGAATCCAAGTTTGACTCATTTCACAAATAAACTTTGATTATAAGGGAAATGGTGGAAAGAAAACCTTTTCTTGCCAAACCAAAGCATCAATATCGTGTATCCCAATGAGGAGAACATGATTGTAGTGCCAAATAACAAGAAAAATGAACATTAATTATAAGGAAAATGGTGGAAAGAAAAGTTTTTCTTGCAAATCCAAAGTATCAAAATTATGTTTCCAAGTGAGAAGAAAGTGGTTGTAGTACCCATAACAAAAAGAATAGAGGTTGTTACCAGTATTCAAGTTTGTCTCATTTCACAGATAAACATTGATTATAAGGAAAATGGTGGACAATAAAGCTTTTCTTGCCAATCAAAGGCATTAATATCGTGCATCCCAACTTGGAGAACATGATTGTAGTGGCCATAACAAAAAGAATGGAGATTATTACGAGTATCCAAGTTTGTCTTATTTTATGGATGACCATTAATTATAAGGAAAACAGTGGAACAAAAGGCTTTTCTTTCTAATCCAAGCCATCAATATCGTGTATTCCAGTGTAGAGAACATGATTGTGTGCCATCAACAAAAAGAATGGAGATTATTGTGAGTATCCAAGTTTGCCTCATTTCACAGATAACATTAATTATAAGGAAAATGATGGAAAGAAAGCTTTTCTGGCTAATCCAAAGCATCAATAGCGTGTAGTCCAATGTGGATAACATGATTGTAGTGCCCATAACAAAAGGAATGAGATTGTTATGAGTATCCAAGTTTGTCTCATTTCACAGATGAACATTAATTATAAGGAAAATGGGGGAAAAAAACTTTTCTTACTAACACAAATCATCAATATCATGTATCCCAATGTAGAGAACATGATTATAATGCCCAATAACAAAAAAATGGAGATTATTACGAGTATCAATGTTTGCCTTATTCCATGGATGAACATTAATTATAAGGAAAATGGTGGAAAGAAAAGCTTCTCCTACTAATCCAAAGCATCAATATCGTGAATCCCAAAGTGGAGAACATCGTTGTAGTGCCCTTAACAAAAAAATAGAGATTATTATGAGTATCTAAGTTTGTCTCATTTCATGGATGAACATTAATTATAAGGAAAATGGTGGAAAGAAAAGCTTTTCTTGCAAATCCAAAGCATCGATATTGTGTATCCCAGCGAGAAGAACATGGTTGTAGTACCCGTAACAAAAAGAATGGAGATTATTATGAGTATCCAAGTTTGTTTCATTTCACAGATGACCATTAATTATAAGGAAAATAGCAGAAATATAAGCTTTTGTGGCTAATCCAAACCATCAAAATCATGTATCCTAATGCAAAGAACATGATTGTAGTGCCAACAATAAAATGATGGAGATTTGTACGAGTATCTAAGTTTGTCTTATTTCACAGATAACATTAATTTTAACAAAAATGGTGTAAAAAAAAGCTTTTATTGCTAATCCAAAGCATTAATATCATGTATCCTAATGTGGAGAACATGATTGTAGTGCCCATAACAAAAAGAATGGAGATTATTACTAGTATCCAAGTTTGTCTCATTTCATAGATGAACATTAATTATAAGGAAAATAGAGGAAAGAAAAGCTTTTCTTGCTAATCCAAACCATCAATATCATATCGTGTATCCCAATGTGGAGAACATGATTATAGTGCCCAATAACAAAAAAATTGGAGATTGTTATGAGTATCCAAGTTTACCTTACTACACGGATGAACATTAATTATAAGGAAAATAGTTGGAAGAAAAGCTTTTCTTGCTAATCTAAAGCATCAATATTGTGTATCCCAATGTGGAGAATATTATTTTAGTGCCCATAACAAAAAGAATAGAGATTACTATGAGTATCCAAGTTTATCCCATTTGAAGGATGAACATAAATTATAACAAAAATGGTGAAAAAAAAGATATTCTTGGAAATCCAAAGCATCAATATCGTGTATCTCAATGAGAAGAACATTATTGTAGTGCCCATAACAGAAAGAATGGAGATAATTACGAGTATCAAAATTTGTCTTATTTCATGAATAACATTAATTGTAGGGAAAATAGTGGAAAGAAAGGCTTTTCTTGCAACTCCAAAGCATCAATATTATGAACTGCAATGAGAACATGATTATAGTGTCCATGAAAAAAAAGAATGGAGATTATTACTAGTATCCAAGTTTGTCTCATTTCATGGATGAACATTAATTATAAGGAAAATGGTGGAAAGTAAAGCTTTTCTTGCAAATCCAAACCATCAATATCATGAATCCCAATGTATAGAGCATGATTGTAGTGCACAATAAGAAAAAAATAAAGATTATTACAAGTATCCAAGTTTATCTCATTCCACGGATGAACATCAATTATAAGGAAAATGGTGAAAAAAAAGCTTTTCTTGCTGGACCAAAGCATCAATATTGTGTATTCCAACATGGAGAACATGATTGTAGCACCCATAACAAAAAAAATAGAGATCATTATGAGAATCCAAGTTTATCTCATTTCACGGATGACCATTAATTATAAGGAAAATTATGGAAAGAAAAGCTCTTCTTGCTATCCAAACCATGAATATCGTGTATCCTAGTGTAGAAAACATGATTGTAGCGCCAACAACAAAAAGAATGGAGATTATTATGAGTATCCAACTTTGTCTCATTTCATGGATAACATTAATTATAAGGAAAATGGTGCAAAGGAAAGCTTTTCTTGCTAATCCAAAGCATCAATATCATGTATCCCAATATGGAGAACATGATTGTAGCGCCCATGACAAAAAGAATGGAGATTATTTCTAGTATCCAGGTTTTTCTCATTTCACGGATAAACATTAATTATTAGGAAAATAGAGGAAAGAAAAGCTTTTCTTGCTAATCCAAACCATCAATATTATGTACCCTAATGTAAAGATCATGTTTGTAGTGCCCAATAACAAAAAAAATGGGGATTATTAGGAGTATCCAAGTTTTCCTCATTGTATGGATAAACATTAATTATAAGGAAAATGGTGGAAAGAAAGGCTTTTCTTGCTAATCCAAAGCATCAATATTATGTATCCCAATATGGAGAACATGATTGTATTGCCCATAAGAAAAAGAATGTAGATTACTATGTGTATCCAAGTTTGTCTCATTTCACGGATGAACATTAATTACAAGGAAAATATTGGAAAAAAAAGCTTTTCTTGAAAATCCAAAGCATCAATATCTTGTATCCCAATGAGAAGAACATGATTCTAGTGCCCATAACAAAAAGAATGGAGATTATTACGAGTATCCAAGTTTGCCTCATTTCACAAATGACCATTAATTATAAGCAAAATGGTGGAAAGAAAAGCTTCTCTTACTAATCCAAATGATCAATATCTTTTATCCCAGCACATAGAACATGATCGTAGCACCAACAACAAAAAAAATGGAGATTATTATGAGTACCCAAGTTTGTCTCATTTCACAGATAACATTAATTATATGGAAAATGGTGGAAGGGAAAACTGTTATTGCTAATCCAAGCCATCAATATCGTGTATCCTAATGTTGAGAACATCATTGTAATGCCAACAGCAAAAGAATGGAGATTATAACTAGTATCCCAGTTTGTTTTATTTCATGGATGAACATTAATTTTAAGGAAAATGGTGGTAAGAAAAGCTTTTCTTACTAATTCAGACCATTAATATCATGTATCCAAATGTAAAGAAATGATTGTAGTGCCTATAACAAAAAGAATGGAGTTTATTATGAGTATCCAAGTTTGTCTCATTTCATGTATGACCATTAATTATGGAATGAAAAGCTTTTCCTGCTAATCCAAACCATCAATATCATGTATCCAGTGTAGAGAACATGATTGTAGTGCCATAACAAAAAGAATAGAGATTATTATGAGCATACAAGTTTGTCTCATTTCACGGATAACATTAATTATAAGGAAAATGGTGTAAAGGAAAGCTTTTCTTGCTAATCCAAAGCATCAATATCGTGTGTCCCAATGTGGAGAACATGATTATAGTGCCCATAACAAAAAGAATGGAGATTATTAGTAGCAATTAAGTTTGTCTCATTTCACAGATGAAGATTAATTATAAGGAAAATAGAGGAAAAAAAAGCTTTTCATGCTAATCCAAGCCATTAATATGGTGTATCCTAATGTAGAGAACATGATTGTAGTACCCAATAACAAAAAAAATGGTGATTATTAGGAGCACCCAAGTTTCCCTCATTGGACGGATGAATATTAATTATAAGGAAAATGGTGAAAAGAAAAGCTTTTCTTGTTAATCCAAAGCATCAATATCGTGTATCTGAATGTGGAGAACATGATTGCAGTGCCCATAACAAAAAGAATGTAGATTACTACGAGTATCCAAGTTTGTTTCATTTCATGGATAAACTTTAATTATAAGGAAAAAGGTGGAAAAAAAAGCTTTTCTTACATATCCAAAGCATCAATATCGTGTATCTTAATGAGAAGAACACGATTGTAGTGCCCATAATGGAATGAATGGAGATTATTACGAGAATCCAAGTTTATTCCATTTCACGAATGAACATTAATTATAGGGAAAATGGTGGAAAGAAAGGCTTTTCTCGTAATTCGAAAGCATCAATATCGTGTATCCTAATAAGAAGAACATGATTGTAGTGCCCATAACAAAAAGAATGGAGATTATTACCAGTATCCAAGTTTGTCTCATTCTACGGATGAACATTAATTACAATGACAATGGTGGAAAGAAAAGCTTTTCTTGCTAAATCAAACCATCAATATCGTGTATCCCAACGTGGAGAACATGATTGCAGTGCCCATAACATAATGAATGGAGATTGTTATGAGTATCCAAGTTTATCTCATTTCATGGATGAACATTAATTATAAAGAGAATGGTGGAAAGGAAAGCTTTTCTTGCTAATCCAAACCATCAATATGATCTATCCCAATGTAGAGGACATGAGATAACAAAAGAAATGATGATTATTACGAGTATCCAAGTTTGTCTCATTTCATGGATGAACATTAGTTACGTAGAAAAAGGTGGAAAAAAATCTTTTCTTGATAATCCAAACCATCAATATCGTGTACCCCAATGTGAAGAACATGATTGTAGTGCCCTTAACAAAAAGAATGGAGATTATTATGAGTGTCTATGTTTGTCTCATTTCACGGATAAACATTAATTATAAGAAAAATAGAGAAGATGATTGTAGTGCCTAATAACAAAAAAATGAGATTGTTAAGAGTATCCAAGTTTGTCCTCTTCCACAGATAACACTAGCTATAAGGAAAATGGTGGAAAGAAAAACTTTTGTTGCTAATCCAAAGCATCAATATCGTGTATCCTAATGAGAAGAACATGATTGCAGTGCCCATAACAAAAAGAATGGAGATTATTTTGAGTATCCAGGTTTGTCTAGTTTCACAGATGAATATTAATTATAATGAAAATGATGGAAAGAAAAGCTTTTCTTGCAAATCCAAAGCATCAATTTCTTGTATGCCAATGGGAAAAACATGATTGTAGTGCCTATAACTGAAAGAATGGAGATTATTATGATTATCCAAGTTTACCCCATTCCATAGATGAACATTAATTATGAGGAAAATGATAGAAAGAAAAGCTTTTCTTGCTAATCCAAAGCATCAATATCGTGTATCCTAACATAGAGAACATCATTGTAGTGCCAACAACAAAAAGAATGTAGATTATTACGTGTATCCAAGTTTGTTTTATTTAATGAAAGAACATTAATTAGATGGAAAATGGTGGAAAGAAAATTATTTCTTTTTAATCCAAACCATCAATATCATGTATCACAATGTAGAGAACATGATTGTAGTTCCCATAACAAAAAGAATTGAGATTATTATGAGTATCCAAGTTTGTCTCATTTCACGGATGAACATTAATTATAAGGAAAATGGTGGAAAGAAAAACTTTTCTTGCAAACCCAAAGCATCAATATCTTGTCTCCCATTGTGGAGAGCATGATTATAGTGCCTAATCACAAAAAAGAATTGATGTTATTATGAGAATCTAAGTTTGGCTCATTTCACGATTGAATTTGATTATTAGGAAAATGATGGAAAAAAAACCTTTTCTTGCCAAACCAAAGCATCAATATCATTTACACCAATGAGGAGAACATGATTATAGTGCCTAATAACAAAAAAATGGAGATTCTTACAAGTATTCAAGTTTGCCTTATTCTACAGATGAATATTAATTATAAGGAAAATGGCACAAATAAAAGCTTTTCTTGCTAACCTAAAGCATCAGTAACATGTATCCCAATATGGAGAACATGATTGTAATCCTATAACAAAAAGAATTAAGATTATTACGAGCATCCAAGTTTATCCCATTTCATGGATGAACATTAATTATAAGGAATGGAGGCAAGAAAAGCTTTTCAGCTTTTCTTGCTAATCCAAACCATCAATATCGTGTATCCCAATGTAGAGAACATGATTACAATGCCAAGAACAAAAAGAATGAGATTATTATGAGTATCCAAGTTTGTCTCATTTCATGGATAAGCATTAATTAGATGGAAAATGGTGGAAATAAAAGCTTTTCTTGCTAATCCAAACCATGAATATCATGTATTACAATGTAGTGTACATGAGTGTAATTCCCATAATAAAAAGAATTGAGATTATTATGAGTATCCAAGCTTGTCTCATTTGATGGATGAACATTAATTATAAGGAAAATGGTGGAAAGAAAAGCTTTTCTTACAAATCCAAAGCATCAATATCTTGTGTCCCAATGTGGATAAAATTAAAGTGCCCAATCACAAAAAGAAATTATTAACATAAGAATCCAATTTTGATTCATTTCACAGTTGAACTTTGATTATAAGAAAAATGGTGGAAAGAAAACTTTTCTTGCCAAACCAAAGCATCAATATCTTGTATCCCTATAAGGAGAATGTGATTGTAGTGCACAATAACCAAAAAAAATAGAGATTATAACGGGTATCCAAGTTTGTCTCATTCTACGGATGAACATTAATGATAAGGAAAATGGTGGAAAGAAAAGCTTTTCTTGCTAACCCAATGCATCAATATCGCGTATCCCAATGTGGATAACATGATTGTAGTGCCTATAACAAAAAAATTTAGATTATTACGAGTATCAAAGTTTATCTCATTTCACGGATAAAACCTAAATATAAGAAAAATAGAGGCAAGAAAACCTTTTCTTGCTAGTGCAAACCATCAATATCGTGTATCCCAATGTAGAGAACATGATTGTAGTGCCCAATAACAAAAAAATGGAGATTATTATGAGTATCCAAATTTATCTCATTCCATGAATAAACACTAGTTATAAGGAAAAATGGTGGAAAGAAAAGCTTTTCTTCCTAATTTAAAGCTTCAATGCCATGTATTCTAATATGGAGAACATGGTTATAGTGCCTACAACAAAAAAGAATAGATATTATTGCGAGTATCCAAGTTGGTCTTATTTCATGAATGAATATTAATTATAAGGAAAATGGTGGAAAAAAAAAGCTTTGCTTGCAAATCCAGAGCATCAATATCGTGTACCCTAAGGAGAGGAGCATGATTGTAGTACCCATAACAAAAAGAATGGAGATTATTATGAGTATCCAAGTTTATCTCGTTTCACGGATAAAAAATAATTATAAGGAAAATGGTGGAAAGAAATACTTTTCTTGCAAATCAAAAGCATCAATATCATGTATCCCAATGAGAAGAACATGATTGGAGTGCCCATAACAAAAAGAATGGAGATTATTACTATCGTAATGTACCCCAAGGTGGATCCTCGCAGATCTATGGGTGTGTGCAACTTAAAATATTTTCATGACTTGGAAATGTCTTCTTGACTAAGAGTTTTCTTTCATGATGTGATGAGAATAAGAATGTATAGATTCTCGACTTGTGGTACAGTGAAGGGGACCATAAAATGAATAGCTCATCTTATTCGTCTCGGATGACCATCATAAAATGGCCAATGCTTAGAGTCACCACGGATCATTTCGGGCTAAGCATGATTAGATGCCTATTGAAACCTATGTTTTATGTCACAAAACTTAAAGCTTCAACCCCCTAGTCTACGTGATACAAAGATTTATCGTTTGGGTTCAGGAGTTGGTTAGCACGATGAGGTACAAGCCTCTTCGTGATGCCCGAAATTGGTACTTTACTAGTTATGTCTTATCTCAATTTTGATTCTTTCGATCTTAACTTGTCACTATTTTGATATAACCCTCTTTTAATGCATAAATCTTATAAAAATACAAATACAGGTTTTGATGAAAAATATTTAATCTCATATATGCCCCAGAGAGATGGAGAATATAAAGATTTTTGATAGAAATGACCTCTATATTTTACTTTGAAAATGGAATGTTCCACTTTGGGCACTGGAAAGATACCCATGCGGAACATTACCTTTAATTTTATTTGAAACATTTTGAAAACATGAAAGCAAATAATCATCATAAAGAAATCATGTTAGTAAGGCAATAAGTGAAGTAACATAACATGGATCATTCAATGCAATGATAAAGAAAAGGAATGGACTATTGAAGTTTATCTCATAATTAGCATCAATTATTTGGGAATAACTAAATCGATAATTTTTTAGATGCATCTGGGCTGCTTAATTAAATAAGGCTTGTTGACATATTCATGAAAATCCAAAGAGGAGAAAAAAAGATTAATTGTAGTAAAAAGATAGGGCTAGAGTATCCCTTCAAAAAAGTAGGATTGGAGCATCCCTGTGGATGACAAATAATTTTGACAAAGGAGGTTTCTTTTAATCTTGACAATTTTGAAAAGCGGGGTTGGAGTATCCCTTCAGAAGGTCGGGGTTAGAGTATCCCCATGGATGACAAATCATTTTGACAAAACAAGGCTTTTTTTAATCTCAACAATTTTAAAAAATAGGGTTGGAGTATCCCCTCAAAAAGATAGGGTTGGAGTATCCCCAAAAGTGACATGTTTGACACTCTTTAGAGAAGTCAAGTTGGAAAACTTAAGTTAGAAAAACATTGTGATTTAGGGAATGTATGAGCCTTTCAACAATTTTTAGCAAAAAAAATTATTGTGAATAAGGATGGTAAAGCTGTAAATGTGTTTGTGCCTTGATACGAGCTTTTGGGAGGTCAAAGCATGTTCTCGAGTCTGATCAGGGTGATACGGAGACATTCGAATGTCTTGAGATGAAATTCAAGAAAACTTAATTTTGACCATAACTGAAAATAGGGCACAGCATCGCGCTAACCAGCTTCCTGAATTTATTCTAAACTGGTTTGAAAGCTTTAGAGGGTGGACAAGATACCACTAGAAAGGTAACTCGACGAGGGTCAATCTAAAAATATTCTCAATATCCCAAAAAGTCACTTTCCAGGTGAATAAATTTTCAAATTCAAATTAATTAAACTGCTGGCAAAGCCTATAGGGGACAAGGTATGTTAAAATTTGAAAAACCACCCCGAACTCATTTGGTATCGAAAAATTATAAGCGATACCTTTCTAAAAAGGGAATTTCATGAATCTTTTAAAAAAAAAAATGTTCGAAAAATTTGGAAAAATCATTTAACAGGCCTGAATGGCCCAACTAGAATACATGTTTAGATTCTAGAGGTTTTGAAAAGTTTAGATTTGAAAAATTATAACTCTCTCATCTGGAATGATCCTAGGGTGAATAAGACATCATTTTAAAGATAATCCGATATATAAAAATATCAAAAAATTCATGAAAAATCGTTTAGGATTTTAAAGTGATTTTTCAATTTGCAACAGTTGTGCTACCAGTAGGGGACAAAGCAAAGAAGAGGATATCTCTCATTTTCTTTATGTCTACGGGTCTGAACTTGAGTCATTGATGTTCGAACATCTATGACTGAAGGGAAAGAGTGGCATGAGCATCACGACATCATTTACACAGCCTCAAAGTAGTTTGGGGTGATGAAATAGCTTGTTGATCATACCCTCAAGGTTTTGGCATAAAAAAAAGGCCCAAACATTTAGGAATAGTTGTAAGACCATTTTCATTTCAAAATCAGAAGATTTGAGCTTGTTTAACCAAGATTCTAGGTCTGAAAAACTTAATTTTCCTTAATATATTTTGCTAAATTTAAGGACGATGCTAAGTCCATGCTATTCCTTATTGGTTGAGGTTAACATGCTTGGCTTAGGGGGTTTTAAAAATTAGTTTTAATAGCCATTAAACATGCATTTTGACAAGGAGAAGACAACAAACATACAAGGGGATGGCACATAACATGAATTGGGATGCTAACTTTACCAATGGTTTAGACAAAAAAAAATGTTATGCATTGTGATAAGAAAATGTTATGGATACTGAAAGTAATAATGATTCATTCAAGCTAATGTATAAATGTGCTTGAAATGTGTTAGGCTAATGATTTATACATGGATTAAGGATAATAAGAAGCATGGATATGACATAAAATGCATGAGCAAGAGCTATCAAAATAATGAGGATGAACTGAAGCATTTTGCACATCAAAGGGGCTTTAAGGCATCCAAATCCTAAACTACCATAACCAAAAGCCACAATAATGCATGATAATCCTAAGAGGGTGATGGAAACATGGAGAGCTCACTAAAATGATGAAGATGCTGAAAAACAAAAAAGAAAAGTGATAAAGTGAGAAGTTATACTAATAAAACTTCACTTTTTGGCCAAATAATTGTAGGAGTAAAAAGGGCTTGAATTTTCCTTTTTTCCTTGTTGTTAATAAGCAAGAAAAAGAGAAAAATAATGAGGTTTTGGTTTTAGTATGGATGAGGGTGATTTTTAGAGTGTGTAATGGCTGGGAATGAGTGTTTTGGGGCTGTTTTTGGGTGGTGAGTGAAGAGCTACGGGATTCTAGTTTTCTTAGTGTAGGAGTGTGTTTTGGAAGTTGAAAATGAGTTGGAATCTAACCTTTTTTAATTAAGATATAAGTGGTCTATTTATACCAGCATTTTAAAGCCAAATTGAAGGTGTTTTTGGCCATTTATCAAGGGGGACAAAGTGATGTTAGCATGGTGGCTATAGGGTGGTTGTACGGAGCAAATTAATGCCAATGTGATGGGCATAGGGTGGCTAGTTTAAATCCTGAAATGATTTTCTAGCAAATAGGGTGGCTGATGGTGATAACAACTAGGGATGAGTAGGGTGATCATATGACATTAACCTTTTTTAATCCAAGTTAAACTTTAAAAAATGGTTATGATTAATTCAAAAGTCTATTCATAATTTGATATGTGTTTTAATCTTTCTTGATGCAAAGGAATGAGTTAAAATTGAGCTTTGGATCAGTGGTGGATGAGTCAAAAATGCTTAGGCCGTGAAAATGGCCTATATGTATCTATACATTATAGAATATATTAATACATTTGGTCCAAAACCCTTGTGTGTATAGATACAATGAACATTGCATCGATACTATGAACCACTGTATCGATACATTTCTTTACAGAATGCATGTTTTGGTCTTGGCATGGCCTAGTATCAATACATGAGGTCCTGTATCGATATAGAGGCTCATGTATCGATACATCTACGTGTTGTATCTATAAAAATAGGGACATTTCAAATTTTTGGATTGTTGGAGCATTATATTGATACATGAGAACCATGTATCGATACATTCAAGTAAAAATATGAATTTTCTCATATATTTTGTCCCTAGACACCTTAAACTATGCCATATCTTTGCATTTACCTTTAATATGATCCTTAGGCCTCTTTGACCTCCTCAAAATACTTTTGGCGATCATCACACCCTCGTACGTACATGCTTAAGATTGCTAAAAGTTAGCCCAAACAAAATAAGGTGTCCACAGCTACCCCTCTTTGACTATTGCTGAGAATCAAGAACAAGGTAAAGACAAGTAGACACTATTTTGTCCAGGGTGGACTGATGCTCCTTAGAACACTAAGGTGTTAGGTTTTCTAAGGTTTGACCCCCTTAGGCAAGTATAGAGTAACGTGGATCTTTGGTGTAGCTACTGCCAACTTGTGTGAACTTTAACTTGGCTGCTATCAGCTTGTGCAGGTTTTGACTTAAACTTGGTGCCACCAACTTGTGTGGGCTTTGACTCAAGTGCTGCCAACTTGTGCGGGCCTTGACTTAAACTTGGTGCCACTAACTTGTATGGGCTTTTACTTGAGTGTCGCTAACTTGTGTGGGCTTGAAAAGTGTGCCACTAACTTGTGGCTTTAAAGGGATGCCACTGGCTTGTGCACTTTAAAGGGGTGCCACTGACTTGTGTGGGCTTTAAAAAGGGTGATACTGACTTATGGGCTTTGAAAAGGGTGCCACTGACTTAGGGCTTTGAAAAGGGTGCCACTGAATTATGGGCTTAAAAAGGGTGCCACTGACTTGTGGGCTTGAAAGGGTGCCATTGACTTATGGGCTTTGAAAAGGGTGCCACTAACTTGTGGGCTTTGAAAAGGATGCCACTAACTTATGGGCTTTAAAAGGGTGGTGACAAAGTTTTTGATAAAACTTCTAATACCAATTTTTCTTAACAAAAGTTTATGACAAAATTTCTTGATGAAAGGATTTTGGCACTAGTTCTTGACAAAATGCTTGACAAAGCTTCTAACAAATGTTCTTGACAAAAGTTTTTTACGATAGTTTCTAGACAACAATTTCTTGACACTAGCACTTTGACAGTAGTTGCTTAATAAAAAGGGTTTTGACATGAGGAGATGAGAAGAAAGAAACCTTACCTAAATGGCACTTGATTTATGAAGCTTAGAGTTCTTACCAGGAATTCCTTGAAGGTTTAGGAAACTTGGCTTGAAGTGATATTATAAAAATGATGTATAATGGTAATAAGAGTGCATTATGTGGAATGCTATCATGATTGCATGATGTGAAGTCTAATACAAGAGATAGCTATAGTTCTCCATGTCTGTCATTCAGACTCTCAAAGGGATGGCAATTTGTCTTTGATGCAGCTATAGATGGAAATCTTCCTAATGCCGCTGGGGGTTGTAGGTTGTCTCTGCTCCACTAGGGATATGACCAAAAATTTAGACTCAAGAATTTAGACTATTGCATTTCTTGATCTGGGAGGCTCAATTATTTTCTTAAAAAATGGAAGGCATTGTTAATAATTTGGAGACTATTCGACTTATTAGGTTAAAATCTCTGGTTTCATTGGATTCTGATTAGAATGCATGGGTTGATTTTTGGTTAGCCTAAAATGGTTTTTCTTAAGATGTGGCTTATGAAAGCAAGAAATGGTTTGGTGTATAGTCATGTCGAGCAAGTGTTTGGATGTGAAAAGTGCATGATCTTGATGATTGGGGCATAAGTAAAGTTCCCTGTGCTTTTCTTTTCTTTTTGATGCAATGTCAAGATGTCCTAATGCATATTTCAGTTGATTATCAAACATTATCAGTTAAATGAAAAGTGCAATGTGAATTGTACAGGGGTAAAAAGAAATAAGACAATATTTATTCATGACAACAAAGAGACATAATTCAATACACTATTTGACAAGTAATTAATAGAGTAGTAAGAAAGATGATCTTTTGGGCGAAAGATGCCTCTAACAATCATGACATGGATGTTCTTTAGGTGCTTTTCAGAATCTTTCTTGAACAATGAATGTGCCTAGCATAAGCTTATCTTTGAGAGATCTCTAGGATTGCTTTGCATTGTTCGGTAGGTACTCTCAATTCATGCCCTATCAAAATTGATCTTCTCAAGTCACCCTTGCGGGTTTTCAACTGTAGTTGGGTTGGTTGCCCAACTGCCCTTTTTGGATTTTCATCTAGACCTCTTTTTGTTTTCTTTCCTTATTTTTTTTGTTATTTTTTTCCTTTTTTTTTGTTTGTTATTTTTTTTGTTTGTTTTGTTTTTGTTTTTTTTAAAGGACCCCTTTTCAGGTTTTTACCTTTTACGTGTAATATTTTTGATGAAATCTGAGTTAACTGGGTTGGGCAAGACATTGCCATCCATTTCTAATAAGATTAGGGCCCTTCTAGAGAAGGCCTTCTTAATGACATACAGTCTTCCCAATTAGAAGTCCATTTGCCTCGTGCATCTTTGTGAATTGGGAGGATTTTCTTCAATACCAATTCACCTGGGTGAAATTGTCATGAGCCTATCATTTTGTCATGGGCTCAGATTATATGTCTTTAATACATTTGACCATGGCAAATAGCCTTCATGCATTTTTCCTCGAAGAGGTTTAGCTAGTCATGTCCATTCTTGACCTATTCAGCTTTTTCAAGTTTAGTTTCCATCAAGACTCTGAAAGAAGGGATCTCAACTTCAACAAGCAATACAACTTCCATCCCATAGATAAGAGAAAATGAGGTAGCACCCGTAGAAGTGTGAACTAAGGTCTGGTAGGCATGAAGCGCAAAGAATAGCTTTTCATGCTAATTTTTGTAAGTCTCATCCATTTTATCAACTATTCATTTAATGTTTTTGTTTGCTGCCTCGACTACCCCATTCATCTTTGGGCAATAAAGGATAGAATTATGATATTGGATCTTGAACTGTGAATAGACTGCTTGCATCATTTTACTATTTAAGTTGCTTGGTAGTCTATGATGATTTGGTTAAGGAGACCATATCTACAGATGATGTCCCGCTTGACAAACTTATAAATGGTTGATCTAATGACATTAGTATACGAGGTAGCCTTTACCTATTTAGTAAAATAGTCAATCACTACCAAGATAAAACAATGCCTATTGAAAGCTTTAGGGTTGACTGGCCTGATCACGTCCATGCCCCACATAGAGAAGGGCCATGGGGCTATCATGACATGAAGTAGGATTAGAGGGACATTGATCTTGTCCGCATAGATTTGACACTTATGGCATTTTTGGGCATAATTGATGCAGTCTCTGTCGAGGGTCAGCCAGTAATATCTTACTCTTATGATTTGCTTAGCCATCTGATATCCATTAGCATGTGTGCCATAAATCCCTTTATTAACTTCTTCTAGGATGCTTTTAACTTTAGGAGTATCAACGCATCTAAGTAATACTTGATCGTGACTCCTTTTGTACAAGATTTTTCCATCGAAAACAAATCCCATAACCAACCTTCTAATAGTGCTCTTATCATTCTCGGTTACCTGTTTGGGATATTGCTGACCCTTGATGTAATGAAGGATGTCATAGTACTACGGTAGGCCATCCTTCTCTTTTTTAACACTATGATAATGAACTAAAGTTCTGTAGATGCTCATTTGTATGGGAGCAACATCCGACTCCTAGTTGACTTTAAACATGGATGGTAGCCAAAGCATCAGCTATTTGGTTCTTTTCTTGAGGTAAATGTTGAAAACTAATATCATCAAATTCTTTCTTGATCTCTGCTATTAGCTTCCTATACTGCATCAGCTTGGCATAGCGAGTTTGCCACTCTCCTTTCAATTAGTAGATGACTAGGGCTGAATCACTAAATACCTGTAATATATTAACATTCCTCTTAATGGCCTCTTGAAGCCCCATGACACAAGCTTCATATTTTGTGATATTATTCGCGCAGTTAAAATTTAGCCTTGCTGTGAATGGATAATGACTCACATCAGGTGACATCAATATTACCCTAATTCGACATCCTAGAGTGTTTAATGCTCCATCAAAATATGTCTTCCAAGATTGATCTTGGTTAGAGGAGTCTTCATTCTCATAAATGCACATTAGATCTTCATCTGGGAAGTTAAAATTTAAAGGTTTATAGTCACATACCGCTCGACTTGCCAAAAAGTTAGCTATCATAATGCCCTTGATGGCCTTTGACTAACATAGGTAATGTCGTATTCAGAAAGCAGGACTTGCCATCTAGCTAGCCTTCCTGATAGTGTAGGGGCTTCGCACAGATACTTGATAGGATCAAGCCTTACAATCAATCATGTGGTGTGATACAGCATGCACTGCCTGAGTCTCTTGGCTGTCCACATAAAGCACAGCATAATTTCTTAACTATGAAGTAATTACACTTGCATTCTGTAAACTTTTTGCTTAAGTAGTAGATTACTTGTTCCTTCTTTCCTAACTTATCATGCTGCCTTAATACACAACCCATAGACTTGTTAAAGACTGCCAAGTAAAGGATTAAAAGTCGATCGAGCACCGGTTGTACCAACACTGGCGGGCTTGACAGATAATATTTGACTTTATCAGAGGCTTCTTGACATGCCTCATTCCACTCTCCCAAATTTTATTTATGAAGGACCCGAAAGATAGGGTCACATTTGTTAGTGAGCTAGGATATGAATCTAGCAATGTAGTTCAATCTCCATGAAACGTTTCTCACTTTTTTTGGGTTTAAGGTGGTGGCATATCCTGAATGACTTAGACTTCATCTGGGTTAACTTCAATCCCTTTTTTGCTAACTATAAAGCCTAGAAGCTTACCCAAAGTGACTCTGAATGTACACTTGGTAGGGTTTAATTTGAGTTGAAATTTTTGTAGCCGTTCAAAAAGTTTTTTAAGGTTTGTGGCATGCTCATCCTCTTTCTTTGACTTGGCAATCATGTCATCAATGTAGACCTCAATTTCTTTATGCATCATGTCATGGAACAAGGCTACCATGGCTCGCTGATATATTGCCCCAGCATTTTTAAGTCCACAGGGCATGACATTGTAGCAGAATGTTCCCTATATGGTTACAAAAGTTCTTTTCTCCATGTCTTCGGGCGCCATCTTGATCTGGTTATAGCCTGAGAATCCATTCATAAAGGAGAAAAGAGAATTCTTGGCTGTGTTGTCTACCAAAGTATTGATATAGGGTAGCGGGAAGTTATTCTTGGGACTAGATTGATTCAAGTCTCGATAATCAACACACATTCATACTTTGCTATCTTTCTTTGGGACTGGGACTATATTAGCAACACATTCTAGATATTTGGCTACTCCAATAAACCTTACATCAAACTACTTCTTGACTTCCTTTTTAATTTTAAGGAGCATTTTTGGCTTCATCCTCCTTAACTTTTGCCAGATTGGTTTGCATCCAGGCTTGATGGGAAGCTTATGGACCACTATATAGTGTCTAGTCCTGGCATGTCTTGATATGACCAAGCGAATACATCTCGATATTCTTGGAGTAAGTCTATCAACTTGGTCCTAGACTTTATTGAGGTTCTAATTTTAATCTCCTTTCGGTCATCCTGAGTGCCCAGATTTATTACTTCTGTTGGGTCTTTATGGGTCATGATCTACTTCTCTTCTTGATCAACTAATCGTAAGAGGTCTGGTGGTATGTAGCTTTCTTCGAAATCTTTTTCAGGATCGACTTCACTAACATAAATTGACTATTCAAAATCAATCTTCAAATACCCACCAGACATATCCATGTCATTATCATCAGGACACCTGAAAGGGTGAAGAAATGAACATTGTAAAAGGCACACATTTGGATAAAAATGAAGGCAAAAAAGTAATGGAGATAAAAAGTTGAAAAGTGATACACAATATGGAATGATATATGCAAAAGTCATTTCATTGATAGTGTTTGATAAAAAATGCCCCTTACATAGGACACCCATTTGCCTTTGGGCAACGATAGGTAAGTTTTAATTTTTTGACATTACATGAAAGGGACAGGAAAAATACAGAGGTTTCTGTCATAACCCTATCATCAAAATCAAGTCTTACTAGAAGGATAAGAATTTATTGGCTCGGTATCTTAGAGATAGAGGCTATTAAGTGCCCTGTTTAGGATAATCAAGACATCTTTAGCCTTTTGCTCTTCTGATTGGCTTGGATCAATTCATCCTCCCAAATGAAATATCTCATGGAGAGATGGAAACATTATCAGCTTCGACTCCCCCTCTTGACCTAATGATCGTGTCATCTCCTAGTTGTAGATCCTCTTTTCTTGCTCCTTTTTTGAGTACGTATTGGCCTTAAATCCTAAACTTCTTTTGTTTGCTTCAGTGGTGACCTGTAAGGCTCGGGCCATCCTTTGCAAATTCTTGCCAAGCCCTTTTTTGGCACAAAAACCTTTGCAACAGTCATTTTTAAACCCGAATGGGTACTTTTTGACATATGGGGTTCGACTATTGGTAATCCTTCTCCCATAAATGTTGCATCAACAAACTCGAAGGATTGGAAGGATGACTTCAATGCATATTCATTAGGCTCTACATAAATATCCTCAGTGAAAGTAAATGGCGATAATTTTTTCTTCAGCCCTGATAGTAACTACTTTATCATTTATCATAAATTTGAGATTCTGATGGAGAGAAGGTGGGACAGCTCCGGCAGAGTGTATCCATGGCTTTCCTAATAGGCTATTATAAGAAGGATTAATATCCATAACTTGAAAGTCCACTTTATATGTACATGGGCTTATCTGGAGCTGGATTGTGATATTTCTAATTACTCCGTGACATGTTCCATCAAAAGGTTAAACTATGGTATGGCTATTTTTTATGTTAAACTGATCAATAAAGAGTTTGCTTAATGTAGTCATAGGCATGATATTAAGGGCTGAACCATTGTCTTTAAGTACTTTGGGCAAAATGCATCCCTTACAATAGGTAGTGATTGCAGAGATTTATAACTGCCCCTACCTCTGAGTGGGATCTCATCATCAGTGAAGGAAATGTAATTATCGGCCATGATATTGTTCACTAGCCAATCCAACTTATCCACGAGGATGTCCGAAGGCACATATACTTCATTTAGCACTTTCAGTAATGCATTTTGGTGGACCTTTGAATTATGAAGCAGAGATAGCATAGAAATCTTTGTGGGTGTCTGCTTAACTGGTTCACAATGCAGTATTCAGTGTGCTTGATGAACTTAAGAAACTCCATGGCTTCTCTTTCACTTACTACTTCTTTGATTTCTTTTGGGCTCAAAATTCTTTGTTGGGCCTGAGTAGTACTGGTGCTTGGAGACGCATCAACCATCTATTTTTCTTGAGCTAGGGGAGCATAACACCTAACACTACAGGTTAGGTGACTAACTCCTGATAGTTCCATTGTAGCAGTTGAGGGAGGTAGTCTTTTGATCATCACTTCTTGATTCTCGTATTTCCATGACAGAGGTTTATTGCTCTTATACGATAATGGTTTAGGTACTTCCATAGCTGCACAGTTTCATCTCCTATGATATTGATAGATTCAGCAGCAAATGTGATTTCATGATAGAATTCTATCTAGCCTTCATTCATCATTCTTTGAACCATAGACCTAAACTCCCTACATGTTTGTAGGGTATGACCTACAACTGTGTGGAAGTCACAAAAGTTGTTGGGATTGTCATCCAATTTTTCTGTTATGTTAAGCAACCTGCCCTAAATTAATGCTTGGCAGACCAAGAACATTGGCATCTTTACATCCTTTATGCTGCCTTTACTTCATATTTGTTCTTTATGTCAAT
The DNA here is from genome assembly GCA_038381775.1 of Adansonia rubrostipa. Classification (NCBI taxonomy): domain Eukaryota; kingdom Viridiplantae; phylum Streptophyta; class Magnoliopsida; order Malvales; family Malvaceae; genus Adansonia; species Adansonia rubrostipa. The sequence goes on from JBBYHM010164894.1 coordinate 29,405, forward strand.
CACGTTTACAGCTGGCTTAGTGTGGTTCGATAAAGGATTAGCAGCAACATTTGGTCCCTGGTTCATCCTGAACTATAAGACTTTTGAGTTAATTAGATTTTGCACATTTCATTTGAAAGATATGCAATTCTCAATGTCATGCCCTGTTTCCCCAGCATGGTACTCATAGTACGTGTTAGGGTTATGGCATTGCGGGTATGGTGGCTTCTTTTGAAGCAAAGTCTGGTAGAGCTCCTTATAGGTCATAGGGATGGGATCAAAATGTTATCTTTATTGATTTGCACCTCGATTGCCAGGTGCATTATTGGTTGCTTGATTGGTACTTTAGTGACCTTATGGAGGGTAGCTTTATGGTAGGTTAGATGGGATTGCAAATGATGGGTTGTAGGTTATGGCACTAATTGGCTGAGGAGGTATGGTGATAGGGCAAGATACAGCATGCTTAGGTAGTGAGCGTCAGGTATTTGACATCATTTTAATTGAGATGATCTAGCATATCTTATGGCATTGGCCTCTCTTTCCTTCTTTTTATTGGCAATAGGCTTCTTGCTTATTCTAAACATTTCCCCGGCTAACATTCTGCCACTCTTAATGGCTGCATCAATCATTTTTCCCGAGAAGACTAGGTCTATAAATTTCTTTGTGGCATTTCCTATGAGCTTCTCATAATAAGAAGCGTGTTAGGTATGAATGAAAATGAATGTCATCCATGTTTCTATAAGGGGAGGTTGGAGGCTACTTTCTCTCTCCACTTTTGGGTGTACTGCCTAAAACTTTTAGTGGATTTCTTTTCAAAATTCATTAGGGAAAGTCGATCTGGTGCCCCATTCGACACGTGTTGGTATTGATTTAGAAAGGCCTTAGCCAAGTTAGCCTATGATTGGATTTTCACATTGTCTGGCTTGATATACCACCTAGCTGCTGCCTCAACGAGGATGTGCTGAAAGCAATGGATGAGGAGCTTTTCATCTTTCTCATACCTGGCCATCTTTCGTAGGTGCATTCAGATATGGACAAAAGGGTCGGTGGTTCCATAAAACTTTTCAAACTCTGGGACTTTGAACTTTGAGGTAATGACAAGGTTAGACACCAAAGATAATGATTGTGCATCAAGAGCTCTGAACTTGTCATTCCTCGATAGCTTGGAGGCATTTTTCTAGAAGCTAAAATTTGTTCACTTCTTCTGCAGTTATGGTAGGCTTTTAACCTTCTATTTTCTCTAGTTCCTTATGGTCTAGGGTTATCAGATCTACTGATAAGACTCCTGCATTCATCCCTTGAGTGCCAGAATGAATTAACCTACTGCAATGGGATTAAGGTAGATGACTGCTAGAGCCTGAGCGGTAAGTGTAGGAGCGAGCTATTATTCTTATCTAGTTTCCCTTTGGGCAAGTTCTGGATTATTGACAGGAGGACTTTCAGCATTGGAAAGATCATTCCTTATTTCAGCAATGTTGGCTTATCCTTTTTCTTTCATAGAGGTGGTCATTAGTTCCATAAGTTTTGCAATTAGATTTAGCATTTCATGTTGCTGAGGAAGCATTTGGTCTTATGATTCCTTAACCAATAGCTCAAGTCGCTCAATACAAGCTTCGTGATCACTCTCCATGATTTGCTTACGATGTCTTGTGTTGTAGTAGTGCATGATGTAAGGTTCTGTGTTCCTGGTTGACCTTCAAATCCCTTGCACTTTTATGGCCCAATTGCTGTATTAGACCTTTTTTTAAAAATGTATTTGTTGATGAGCATTTATGATGCAATGATGAGTTAAGATAATGAATGATTGATACAAATGCAATTAAAAATGGTGAAATTAAATGTGCATATGCATTGAAGACAATTGATTCTTAGAACAGCTTCATTAATAACATCATTCATAGTCACAAAAAGGGTTTTTGTTTTACGACGTGGTTACATCTGAAAGTATCTAATATGATTACATTGTGTAATCACACAATCAAGAAAACCTAAAACTCATTGCTCATGACCTCCAATAGGTACATGTCTTGCCTTATGGACTGAGTTGCTTCAATCATGTCATCTGCCTCTTATTGAGCCATCTAAACTTGTTCAGTGAGGTGCTAATACTGTTCTTGGTAGTTTGGACATGCTTGGTCAATTGTCGCTTGCCAATCTAGTTCACGTTGCTCGAAAGCCCTTGTTAGTTCATTGATGTGACCTTGATGATCCTAAAGAGATTGTTTTAACTCCTAGATTCTATGAATGAGGGCTTCATTTTCAACCCTGGTAGCTCTCGCATCTCGCATTTGGGCCTCAACTCTTTGATTCCTTCGTTAGTAGGTGGAAACAAGAGCATGTGCCCTAGTGAACTTTTCTTTGCTGGTTCTAACTTCCTTTTTTTGCTGATTCAGCTCGCAATTAAGAGTGGCAACTTTCGCTTCCTATTCGACTAATGTCTTGCCAATACGTTGGGACTTGTTAGCTTTTTTGAGTGTCACATAATCCTTGGTTAGGCTCTCAAGGTCATCTTTGAAGCGATCTCTTTCTTTAATGACTCGATCCATTTCACCGCTCCTAAGATAGATATACATCTCTAGCTGACCCTTTTCCTCCTTAAGTCAAGAGATTTTTATGGCAAATGTTGCCTTTTCTTGCCCAAACTCTTTCCTAAGTAGCTTGATCTCAGAAGATGGTTCCTCTATTGGGATTTGCAGTATCTCATAGTTGAGTGGTGGTAATGGATCGTTGATATGGCGGAGTCTCTATTCTTCGTATCTAGACATGGTGAAGCTTCCTCTCCAGTATCTTTCCATACAATAGACCTTCTTCCAGGCTTGGAAAGCTAAATGGACTTTTACTTTATAATTGGGCTCTCCGTATTCGAAATCCCAATGTCCCAAGTGTTCAAAGAATAGGATGAATTGCTGGCACTAGAATTGACGCAATACCAATAAGGGAGCATAATTGGTATTTCCTATAATCCCTGGAACGGTACACAAGTGCAGTCTCTACATCTGTACACAATCGACTGAGGGAACACCCATAGAGCTCTCCACGTGATTTCTTCCTCTTTGAGATTTTGTATTTCCTCGACCTAATGCTTTTTTGTCTTATCTTAATGACATTATTCCTCTAATGCCATCAAAAGAGGACTGATCTTGAAGCAAAAATTTTGCCTGACTCTTCTTTTCCTAACATAAAGATAACCTAGGAGCCATATCTGGAGCAATAGGGTGCCCTCGATAAACCTTCATGTTCCCATTCTTTAACAAAAGCTGAGGGTGCAAATGGTTTCAGTGATGATGGTGGAAGTAGGGTTGATGTTGCAACATAGGCAAGAAAAGAAATCTATGACTACCACCTCTACATAACCTAAAGTCTTTGGGAATATAATGAGCCCATAGATTGCCAAAGCTAGACATCTTGAGCTTTCTTTTAATCAGAAAGATTTATGATTGCCTCTTTCAAGCTAGCCTAAGAGATGCATTCGCTACTCCCTTTTACTTTGACATGACTGTCAACCCATGCTTCTGTGACTCTAAGAATTTGCCTTAACCTTTTCTTGAATGGAGGAGGCATTAGTGCCTTGTAGTAAATCCGATCTAATTTGGCCCTTTCTATGTTGAGCACTGTGTACTTATCAATGGTACGGACTAAATCTTGTTGGTTAAAGGTGACACATTAGTAGGCTGGATTCTAGAACTGTGCTGCTGCTCGCAACAAGCCATCATCCAACTAAACTCAAAGTAAGAGAGCTATATCCTTATACTTTTTAGTGAAGGCTTTTTTCGTGTTGTTATCCCAATTGTCCTAAATGTGCTTCAGTTCCTGACAATCATTCTGATGAAAATTGATCTGAACCTCTTCATGCATTTCTGAGATATAGTTAGGCTTTAGGATGTCCCTATCTTGACATTGGCAACCTTCTGACCATGTTCTAATGCTTTCAAAGGACTCGATAGTTGAGATAACCTGTTGCTCCATAAATGATGCCCCTTGCTAAACATTGAACCAAAACAATTATCCTAAAATGATGATAGTCATGATGGTTATGATGAAATGATGCATGCACCAGAACACAAACAATAAGAAAATAAGTTAGTGGAACATATAGGAGATAAATGTAAGAAAATAAAGAATTTAAGAACATTAGAACAAAAAAATTCATAAAATGACTCAACCAAGGTTGTGAGATGAGAAACGGGCAGCTTTTTAACATACCAGGATGCATTTAGCCCTTCATGAGGTGATGCAATATCTCATTTTGATGGAAAAATAAACAACTAGTAATAATTTTCGTTCATCACCACTAGTGTAGATGCATGTTAAGCCATGACTCAGAGAGCATAACGGCTTACAATATAAGACATCATGAACAATGGTTTTTTCACCATCACTTATTTATACAAATGTTAGCTATCATTCGGTTAGCATGATGGCATGTCTTGATAAATGATAAAAATAAAGATGCGGGTGACAATATACTCATTGTCATGTACATAATTATGGTAATTAAGAGTAAAGGTTAGGAATGTTTCCCTGAATAACCCTATTCTCCAGGTATTCTAGCAGTGTTCTGTATGGTTTGACATGTTTTAGCTACAAATCCAAACCATCAATATCGTGTATCCTAATGTGGAGAATGATGGAGATCGACTTGCATAAACACCTATTTCTGGCCATTCTTATGATCCTTTGTAAGAAATTCGAGTTCCAATGACTAGGGCAAAGACTAAACGCATGGAGCAAGTTTTGCGAGGACTAATCATGGAAAAGCAAGCAAAGGAGGCTGTTCAAAATGAATCTGATACATTGCCAAGATTGATCACTTTTTTACATTAAGTTAAGGCTAGAAAGAAAAGATGAATAAAGCTTGGAGCCCAAATCATATGTTCAAGATGAATGAGCCCAATTTACTTGTATTCATGGGCCTATAGATTAGGATTTCAGATTTTTTGATTTTTTTTTTACTTTTGATTTTTTTAATTTATTTAGATAATTTCTAATTAGATTATGATAAGGAGTAGACTTTATCTTTATTGATTAGGATTGTGTTTAGGATTTTAAGTTGTTTAGATAAGTCCTAATCAAATTAGGATTAGGAATAAACTTTTCCTTATTGATTAGGATTTCCTTGTTCAGTTAGGGCTTTATAGATTTTTGGCCCGTATAAGGGAGTCTTATTCATGTAATTCAGCAGATTTGGAAGAGAAAATATATACTTGAGAGTTTCTTCACTTTGTGTGAACTTCTTCTTTGTTCTGTAATCAAGAACTTAATTTGATCTTATCAGGGTAACTTATGGCGATCAAAATTGTCATAACTTTGGTTCTAATCAGCAGGTTTGATTAGGGTCAAGTTCTCTTTGCTTGACTTTAAAGACGATCCTAAGGTTCTAATTTCATCCAATCAGGTTTTAGTTTCTGTTTTCATCCTAAGGTTTGCATTATTTGGCATCAGAGCTTTGGTTCTTAAAAGTCAAGTGTAATCTATCTTTTAATCTCATAATTTCATTATTTTTTTCTATTATAGTTCGTGCTTCCACCATCCAAAAAAAAACAAAAAAAAAAGAATGTGTTCTAGTGTTATATCCTTTTTCCATCTAAAAAAAAGATTGCTATTAGATCTTTATATTCATATCATACAAAGAACTCCTTGTTTCTCTTCATTGATTTCTCTTCCCTTAATATTTCTTGTTGATTTTGTTTCCTTTCATAATTCTTGTTAATTTCACTTCCTTGATCTCTCTTGTTGATCTTTTTAATCAAAGTTATAATAACTTTGTTGTTGCTTGCTATTTTGGTAAGATCATTTATAAAGTTCTTTTTAAAGGGCTTGTAAGGGGAAGTTAAGTGGTAAAAGGCAAGAGAGGTGAGAATAAGTCAAAATTAAGTAAAACACGAGTGGTTAAGTAACTAATCTCGAGTGTAAACATGTAAGGGAGTGTGTGAGGAAAACCATCTATTTTTATTCCTAACAAATTTTGTAGGTTTAAAACATGAGTAGTGGAGGAGATAATGCTGAAACCGATATCAA